>SMOB01000222.1:0-134071 GCA_007388105.1 Coniochaeta prunicola | reverse complement strand
GGGGGGTCGTACAAAGGTTCGGTGTTGTGGTGTGTGCGGCAAGCCTGGCCATAATGCACGTACTTGCCAGGAGGCCGCAGAATCATCTGATTCAGCCGTTTCTGATGTAATTGTAGTCGGTTCCTAGTGTTGATGTGTTAAAGTTGGAGATGATTGTAGTAGGGTAGTAGAAATTGATCCGCTCGCTTATCTGATCCGGTCGCTTATCATGTACGTTACCTTAAGGTGGTATAACTATAAGACTAACGTTACATTAAAGCAAGTAGTAGTGACTCATTCCAACCAGTGGGGTGGTGAATGAAAGTAATAAATAAATAATATTAAAAGTTAAAATAAAAAATTAAAAAAAATAGATATTTTGTGCCAACTGGGGAGGTTCGAACTCCCACCTTGCGTTACCAATGGTCCTTTTTGGAGGACATCAGTGCGGCCTTTGAATAAACCCCCGAAAACCCACCATGGCCCACAACCAAGCGGACTCGAACTCGGCCATACCAAGCCCACTTGACCCGAGTCGAGGACGGATACTTGGCTTACTTGTTAAGCTCGCTCGATTTACCATTGAGTTATAGAGCCCGCCTGGCTGTGTGCCGACAAATCAGCTCGATATTTGACTTCATAAAGGGCTTCCACCATCCAGCACATCCGATTCTAGCCACTTGGCGTCATTGCAAACCGTGGTTCAACTTCGTACTAAGTCATTCTACTGATGCAACTTATCTTCCCAGCCCATCATCACCATCCATCATCACCATCCATCATCACCATCTATCATCACAATCTATCATCACCATCTATCATCACCATCTATCATCACCATCTATCATCACTATCTACCGTCGCCTTCTATCTTCACTACTGAACGTCACTGTCTTCGTAATTCCACCTTTATCACATATATCTTCATGACATCAATCTTCACAACATCCGCAATCACTAAATTCATTTTGGGGATTTAGCTCGTAGTTCCAAGCATGAGTCAACCTGAATGTTCCAGGATGCAGACGACAGCACGAGAAATTGATGTCCATCACAATATCTCCCCTGCTCCCCGGTGATGTCAGCAACACTGTATATTGCCATATTCCCCTTGCCATCGATGCATAGGTACCTTACTTAGTCTTCACATGCCAAGTCTATGCATTAGGAGTAGTAGAGTCTCTTATCCTGCCACATAGCTACGAGTATGTGCTAACGCTGAGTTGCTTACATAGCCGTAGTCCAAGCTCGGGTGGACGGGCCTGTCCTTAGTTGACATGGCCAATTACTCGAAAACTTGAACCAGATACGTATCACTTCCTCATAATCGCTGGGTTGAGTAATGACAAAGAACGGCACCACAGACCCATCAAGCTTGGTTGGCCTCGAAAGCTTTCACGTACTGCATATTCACTTGCGTGTCGTCAAGAGTGGGGTGTCGAATGACGCGACCCCACATGTAGGCACGATGTGTTTTCTCTAAAGGAACTGCTGGCCGGAAAGAGCAACGAAATATGCGTAGTGGCACGAATTCATGACATTAAACAGTGTCCGTAATGTCCAAAGCTTACGTGCCAAACTATGAACAGCCGTTTCTGTAAGAAATTCTTCATGGGAGAATTACAAGGCATTCTCCGTCATACTTATCATCCATAAACTTGCGGCATGAGGGGTAGCGTTGAAATGCCCCACTTGCCACAATAGGCAGTGTCTCAAGGTAATTATTGGCTGGGCTGCGGCGTGTTGCTTGGAGCTAGTCTCGAAAGGTTGGTTGGCAGCCCATGAGCTTTTCACCCATACCTCTGTACAGGGGGACCAAAACCTGCCCTGCTGCCGTATGAAGATATGATCATAAGAATCTGGAGTGCTCTAAATGCACGGTGCATTATGGGTGACCTATGTATCATCTGGAAGTCTGAGGCGGACAAAGCTGTGTAGAATGAGTTGCTATTGGTTCAGTATGCTTAGAGCCCTCCGATCAGCACGAGGCAAGTATTGAGCCAATTCACTTTCCCACCACGCCACGGTCACTTTTTCACCAGCTCACCTTACTGTCACAATTTCAGCACAACCTGGTCAAATCCCTAGCAGCCACCACCGAGTTAAGGTAGATTACGTGCTACTTGAGATCAGACTTACCTTGCCCTTTCGTAACTCGTCTCTCCCCACGAGTAGAACGACCCGAGTCAAATACCTGCTTCGACCTCGCCAGCAATCTCAAAATCGATATCGCAGCCGTGAGATCATTGAGCTAACATTATCACTTGCATTCTTTCTTCGACCCAATAATTTAACTTCAGCTTGTCTATCTGATCAGATAGAGCTACCGATCAAGCTTTTCATTACATCCCGGGTTTAGCCTCGTCTGCGAGACCTCATTGTCCTTCTAAACGCGTAACCATAACTTGACCTCTTTGTTTACCACTTGGAAACGTCTAATCATAATTCTAGCACAACCGCACGTTTGATCAATTTTACGACTTTGAACATAATGGCGTCCCACCGCAGCGGCATGTGGCGAGCGACGCTCTACCAGCTGCTGCCGAAGCGTGAGCTGAAGCTCCCACGGAGCCACATCGTCCTTGGAAGCATCGAGGAAGATCAACGCATCGTGGATGCATTTCGTCGAGCCATATTTGGCAACCCCACTCAAAGCGACGCGGCTGAGATGTTTCAGATACTGTTCGAGCAAGTGACTTTCCACCTCCGCCGACGGCTTACCCACGGTCGCTCAGACTTCTGGCAAACGGTTACCGCGGGATGGGAAGAGGCTGCCGGAGTCGTCTTGGACCCGGCAGAGGTCAGGAAGCTTGTGCTTGCCATCACTCTGGCTGAACGTCAATGGGACGGGCCGAAAGGTCTCAGGACCCTAAAGTTTCTCGGCAATATCAGGGTTGCCAACGATTACTTCCGACAATGCGAACTTGAGAGCGACGAGGCGCAAGAGATCGTCGCAGAGATGAAGGCCGCAAGTTCGGCGCCAAATGTCTTCTGGACGCCACCACAGCAGCCTATCCCTTGGGCCATGGGCCCTTCCGACATTGCCGACACTCTCGCGGCACTGACCCGGTCTTGTACACAGCAGCACGAGCATACTAACGTCGCCAACCCAACCGCTTCCGTCGTTCCTCCTGTGCAGAGGCGAGGCAAACAGGTTAAGCCCGTCACAAAGTCAGGCCAGCCTACCTTGTCGAAGATCCAGAAGAAGAACCGCCTCAGAAACTCTCGAAAGAAGGCCGACAGGTGTTCGAACTTGATCAAACAGCAGAGGAAGGAAATCGAACAGCAGGCAGCAAAAGTAAAGGCGTGGAAGCAGCAGAAGCAGCACAAGAATGAACAGGAGCTGGAGCAAGAAGAGCTCCACGATATGCTAGTGGCAGCGTTCGAGGAGGACGACGAGGAAGAGTCCGGGGAAGAAGATGACGAAGAGAATGAGATAAGTCAGCTCGAGGAGTGGGCGAAGGCTCAGGCCGAGGAGCCTACTCGAGTCAACAAGCATTCTGGCGGGGCGGCCGAAGAGGATGAAGCGCCCAAGGGGTAGTTCACGTTTGAGGTCGTTGTTGGGCGCACCCGACCTGCCTCAGACTAGAGGCAGGTCGGGATGTCGCCGCAACTCTCAGGTCGGATATGGCCTGTCTGGATATAATGTGTGGAACGACGAGCAGTCATGAGCAAGGTGCAGGATTGTGCGGACACCAAGGTGGATGTTGTTAGAGAATATGCCAAGATAGGCGAAGATGTCTTGTAATGCGGAGTGATAGGAAGTCAGACGGTAAAACCCAGCAGGCACTTGAGCGGATATACGAGGGCTTTCAGCCATGCACTGGTCTCCGCCGTCCAGGCGCGAGTCAAGAGGAGGAAGCGGACGTTGAGCGAACTTTTGGTGCGTCTGTATGCACATCAGGTACATAATATATGTACACAGTCATAACCAGTCCTTGTAGCTGAGCGTTGCTTGTCACTAAGCACATCTGGTTGCCATCATTCACCTTCAGAAGTATGTCTAACTGACACTGGTCAATATATTTCGCCAATAGAAGGAGATCTACTAGTCTACTGGTTCATGTCACCCTCCTTTTGGCTTGTGTCTGGTCCATGTTCTCGCCCATGATCATCTGGAAACATAGCAAGTAACTTGCCCTGGGATCTTGGATGTAACCCCGACATCCTGCAGATGGGGTCTAGATGGGCCGAAAGTTTGACCTTCCTAAGCCATCTTGGAGCTATTCTCGGCGCTATTCACAGCATAGCGATGTGGCGTTAGTACGTTACATCGAGCTCTCGAGTTTCCCCGTGCTTACGGCGCAAAGAAACTAGCCCTATTGCCTTCCTTCTTTTCTAACTGAAGCCAGCGGGTTGAATTCTCCCCGCAGAGCGATCAGTGTGCTGTCAGACCTGAGGGATAAGTATTTATACTAGGCGTCTGTGTCTTCGGAAATCAGCCCTGATGCCTTCTTGAGGACAGCAAACTATACTTCGAACATCAATTTCTTGTACACGAACACGCTCAATATCACTGTTCAGATATCCAACTTTACTTTTTTAGAGTTCATTACTCATGCAATGCATTTTGCTACCATCACATACCTTCTGACTGCCATTGCGGCGTCCGTCGCTGCCAAACCCATCTCGGACGTGACACCTAGGGATCATACTATCGCAGTCGACAAACGTGCCTGCCAGACAATCATCACCTGGTCAGGAGGCGGCTGTTCAGTAGCTTGGGGTTTCGACCGTTGCAAGAACAAGTGCCTGGATGCGGCGAGCGGGAAGGGATGCTGCTCCGGCACCGTGACATCTTCGGTGCTGTCTAACCCCGGGTGCTTTTCGGGCTTCAAGGTCTGCGGTTGCGGCTGCCTGAAGAATCCGTGAGCGGGCCTTGCTTACGACATGGACGGGTGCTGGTCTTGGATTGAGCAAAGAGGATGCAGCTCTGCGACATGACCAGCGTGTTAGTGGGAGATATGGTGTCGCGGGAAGACACACTGTTGGCTGCATTGGATTCACCTTGAACTGTGCAATCCGGTTGTTCTGCGGAGGACTAGGTCGCACATGGCAGAACATTACTCAACAGGCTCGAAAGAATATAAGACGAGTCAAGATGGTTCATGTTGGCCCATGTTCAACGTTCCTCTCGTGAAAGACCCTGTGATAGACCGAAGAGGCAACCTGCATGTTGGCTTTGAACAGGAGGAACCATTCCCCGTGTAAAAGAGGAAGGACGGTAAGGAACATGAAACTACTGTGACCCTTTGGTGCCTTATATACCACATAACGCATACGATGTCTCAATCATGCTTTTGAGTCATCCGGTCTGCTGCTGCGAGAGTGGCTTGGACGTTTCGATGTCGAAAGTAGACTATGATTCGATGGACAATGCTAAATGTTCTTCTGAGCAGGCTTCGCAAGAACCATTACAGAGCCACATCACTAGGTACTCTAATGAAGGTCCTCCTAATCACGGAAGGTGCATTCAAGTGTCTTTCAGTACTTACAGGTATCTTGCCTCACGGTAAACAGACGTTGTCACTTATCTCCGCACCATAGTATTATCTATGATAGAACGGAGTTATGTCCACGTCGTACACAATCGCGAATCACAATGCTGCCTTTTATGTTCGCGAAGATATGGATATATGCTCGCTTATACACAGAACCACACTTTGTTACACACGTCTTACAGGTTAAAGCCCGCAGATGCAGCATGCATGTCATCGAAATTGGGTTTCATCGGAAAGCAATATTAAGCCGCCTTGTAACCAGCCCGTCAAGCACGGACTGTCACACCGAAGTTGGCGAGGATTCGCATCACCAAATTCGGCGGTGCTGAGTTTCAGTGAATAGCTCCCCCAGCGTAATGTTCAGTACCTACTTATGCCAAACGTAACAAGTTCGAACAGTGATCTGGATTGGAGCCGTCACTATGTTGAACTGCACAACCAAGAGTAAAAAACCACAAGCAGTCACTGTCAAGACTTCACTAGCACTGCAACAGAATAGCCGAAAAATTACTCGCTTAGCGGCTGCATGGAAACAATTCCGAACCGGGGCTAAGAAGGCCAATTGCAGAAACCTAGATCTGTGCTGCTGACCGGCTGGAAAGTATAAAATCTCGATACCAGGGTCTTAATATGCACCCAATTATGTTCTTCAACTGCCGCCACGCCGGCCCCGCAGCACATTACCCGAACCGATTGACCTTCGAGATGAAAACATTGGAACGTGCAAGGATGGCCTGTATGAGCCTGCCGTGCAAGTCATGGCTTTTATTTTTAAGGATGTCCAGGCCGTGCTTCGAGACGTCGTACCGTTCTGCTCTTCGTTCGAGCCTCTGTTGTCATCTCTCAAGGGCGTGAAAGGAATACAGCAACAACGATGGCTTCCCACGAGACCAAGAGGCATCTGGTGCACAGGTATGCCTCGAGCAGCTCTGACAACATCGCACCCTGGATAAACACATATCGGTTACTGACCTGCCGCTTCTGTATAGTCATGCCCACGAAGAGGATATTCCAGGAACGGTCAACCTCAAAGCCCTCGGTTAGCCTGACTCCCAGGAATGCCTTCTCCACTCATCACTAACACACATAACCGCGACCAGAGGGCGACGACACGGCCTATGGACAAGCTCTCTTTCCCGTTCCTGCAGAGGACCCGAACGACCCCCTCCAGGCAGGTTTCCAATGCGAGAAGAAGGGTTTGCGAAAAAGGGGATGCATGCTGACCAGAGCGAACAGTGGGCAAACTCGAAGAAAATAGGCATCCTCATCGTGGTCTCGCTCTACTCCTTCCTCGGAAACTCCTCTCTCCTCGGTCCGTCAGTGTATCTGGTCAACTTCGCTATGGAATTCAATGTCGATGTCAACAAAGCGTCTGGCTTGATCAGCTATCCCAATCTGGCATATGGTTTCGGTAAGGAGCTTCGGAGTGTTTACAACACAGAGGTTCAACGTACTGACTTTTGGCTGGTTCAGGGTCACTGCTACTCGTGCCACTGTACCTCAAGATTGGCAGACGAGCTGTCATGCTGGGCTCCCTGGTCTTTGTACGTCTGACTTTGACTGAGAACCTGACTTCATCCGGGAAGTGCTTACAAGATGACAGTACTGCGCTGGGCTCATCGGATGCTCACAGGCCACGTCCTTCAGTAACCTCATGGCAGCTCGCATTATCCATGCTTTCGGGTCGGGCGTGTGCGAATCTCTACCTGTTCAGTTGGTCAACGACATATTCTTCCTCCACGAGAGAGGGACAAGAATTGGCTTCTATACAGGTGGGTTACATCCCTATCCCTGACCGTGTATATTTGCCAAGCGGCAGCTAATCTGTGTAGTCGCCCTTTGTTTCGGCGCAACAGGACCTCTTTACGCTGGATACATGCTGAACGGCGGTTATTCCTGGCGTCTGTTCTTCTACGTCGAACTAGCCTTCGCTCTGGCCCTACTGATCACGGCGTTCTTCATTGTTGAAGAAACGACGTACCATCGGGTCGCACCACAAAGTCAAGACCTCAGCGTGACCCACAGCAGCTCTGAGGGAGAAAAGGGAGTAGCGACTACGGAGGAGCACCCCGAGCCTATCATTCCCAAGCGCAAGACCTTCCTTCAGACGCTCAAATTCTGGGGTGTGTGGGAGAAGGACGTGAATTTCTTCCTGGTAATGGCAAGGTCGTTCACATACTTCCTCGTTCCACACGTTTTCTGGGTCGTGACCACTTACGGTATGTCTCCTTCACCAACCCACATTCCACGATCTCCTTGCTGATCCCGAAGCTGTAGGCATCAACATCGGCCTCGGAGCCCTGACCTTCAACTACATCTTCCCAATCAAGATCACGCAGCCGCCCTACAACTGGTCGCAGCTGAACAGCGGCCTGATCTCGCTCGCCAACCTCGTCGGCTTCGCGCTCGGCATCCCCTTCACGGCCACGTCCGACATGCTCGCCGCGCGCCTGACCCGGCGCAACAACGGCATCCGCGAGGCCGAGATGCGTCTCGGCGTCATGCTCCCCGTCATGCTGCTGGGGCCGGCCGGCCTGGTCATCTTCGGCTTCGCGGCCGAGCGGGACCTCCACTGGATCACGTACTTCGTCGGGGTGGTGGTGACGTCCTTCGCGAGCTACTTCTACTTTACCTTCGCGCTGGCGTACGCCGTCGACAGCTACGCGGCCAACACGAGCGAGATGCTGATCGCTATGAACCTCGGCAAGCAGGCTATCAGCTTCGGTATGGGGATTGATCTGTTGAACTGGGTGACGGAGAATGGCTACGAGGTGATGATTGCGGGTGTGTTCGGGAGCTTGTTGCTGGCTAACAATTTGGCGCTCATTGTGTTTATGATCTGGGGCAAGAGGATCAGAGCGTTTATGGCCAGGAGTTGGGTTGCGAGGGTGCATAGGGGCAGTATCAAGCACGTTATGACGCACTAGGTCCGTGTAGTGAAGGTTGGATGCTTTTCTATGGTAGATTGAATATCTCCTTTCTTTTACTATTTACTATTTACTATTTACTATTTACTATTTACTATATAGATGAGACTTATACCTTCCCCATGTATGTAGTGCGCAAAAGCGGCACCCTTAGCTGAGTAACGTTATATTTCATACGTTATTTAGGTGTTGATAGATTGAGAGATGGAGACGGGGTTAGATCGATGCCAAGAGCCAAACACTCGTCCTAGGTATAGTTTATGCCTGGTAGGCATGATCCTTGATTTTACAGAGGAAGAGGCGAGGTGGATGGCCGGACTGAACATGACATCGTAACAGTGCATTTGGATGCATGTAGGTTACGGAGGGAATGATATGGGGAAGAATAGGAAGGATCGTAACGACATATGCTCTCCTACCCTACAGAGTCTCTATGACCAATAAGATAGATTAACGCGTCGACGACTCGGAATCCTATCATTCAAGTCTAGTTTGGTCCAGTCGATCTAGGAAATACTGTCGCAACCTAGCAATGGAAGCTCGGTCCGCATTCGCCTTTGCGTAGTTACCGGTTAATGACAAATGAAGGCAATGCTACACCTAGAAGTCAACGGACGGCGTAGCAAAGCAGTCAATCAATCAAATGGCTTAGTAGCACACCCATAAGCACATGAATGGCGAGGCAGAATGACCGAGTAAACCTATTGCTGGCATAGTCAACATCTCATTCGTCAACGAGCCTAGCGAGATCAACATACGGCCTTGCGAGGCGTAGTCTAGTCGTGGCTGGAGAGGGGAATATGGGTAGTTGCTATTTGAAACATCTCAACCCCTCGTGTTGATACTATGTGACGTGAATGTGTATATAAGAAGGGGGAGAGCTCCCCTCGAGGACTGGGCTACTTGTTGCAGTCAAGCCTCTCATTCTCGATTATCACTGCCTCGAAAAGACCTACCCTTCACTACTAAACGACCCTCTGCAAGATGCTCTCTCTTCTCGCCGTCCTTGTCTCCCTCTCACTGCCGGTCTTCGCCGCCACCGGATGGAACGAACTCTACGGCAACTGCACGTCCGTCTCCTTCAACGACCTAGAGACCTTCGGCAAGACACAGCGTCTCCACATCGGTACTCAGGGCATCTACGGCGTCACCCTCAACGGCGACTGCGTCTACATGGACTCCAGCTCCACCGGCACCTTCGCCACCGAGAAACCCGAGCTACACGCAGAGTTCACTCAGTGGCTGAAAGAAAACGGGAAAAACCTGGCCGAGTTTGAGTTTCTCGACGGCGTGAAGAAGCGCGAGGCCTTTGGAACACTGGGGCGTCGGGACTGCGGTACTGTCTGTGACGGGTCCGGCGTGACAACTGTTGCTTGCAACACGATAGGTTGCATGAACTGTGTCATGACGGCCTCCTTTTGCAACGGAGGGAATTGTTGGTGGATCAATCACTGTCAAGGCTAGATCTAATCTTTGGTCTGAAATCGCCCCTCTTTGACAAGTTAAGAGTTCCAGGTTGGTAGCAAAGGGACTCCCATGCTTTGTTTGGATGCACAAGTTTTCTAGAGCGTTCTGTGTGCACTGATTTATTGCAATCGTGGGCAGCTGCCAATGCATACCTACCCAGGTAAAATCAGTAGGCCTAAATGGGGCTCACCCATGTTCATACTTCCTATAGCTAAGATCATTGAACTGATATAGGTTAAATCTATTATTCTATTCTATCTGGTAACTCCTTTCTAGTCTATGATTGTGTGACGGCGGTGACGTAGCAATGCTGTGACAGTTAAAAGTCCGCGTTGAGCCATGATGCAAAGACCGGAGAGTGGCATGAAACCACCGCGTCCAGCCCTTAGATTAAATGATGGTCGTGAAGGAGCTCGCCAGGCTCTGTACCATCCAGACGATGGATCAAGAACTGCTTCAACCGGTCAGGTAACCACCACGCTCCCAGCTCCTTGTGATCCCGCAGCTGGTTCATCGCTTCCAAGAGCGTGCGAATGTCCCACGTCGACCCAAATACCTCGGGCACGCCCCGGTCCACCTTGAGGAGCTGGTATACCGCCTCCATCCCCGTCCGCACCGAGTACTCCGTCGTAAAGATGGTGTCCCGCGTCGCCGTCTCGGCGAACTGTCCCAGGAACGCAAAGTTCTCCGCGCCCTCGGGCACGACGTTGGGCCGGTCGCCGGCCTGCCGCGGCATGAAGAAGGCCGTGACGTACGGCATCATGACGGGCACGCAGCGCGCGGCGCTCCGGGCCAGCTCGGGGATCTGCTCGACGGGGACGCCCAGGTGGTACAGCCACTCCTGGGTGATCTCCTCGCCCGTGCAGTCCTGCATGGGCTTCTTGACGTAGTCGCCGGGCCGCTCGACGAGCAGGCCGTAGACCCAGACGACGATCTGATCGGGCCGCTGCTTCTTGAAGTGCGGCTGGCGGTTGACGGTCCAGCTCATGAGCCAGCTCGAGTCACGCGCCGTGACGATGCCGCCCGTCACGACCCCGCCGCTGAAGGGGTCGCGCTTGCAGATCCGCTGGATGTACTCCGGGATGCGCTTGTCGAGCGTCGTCACGGTGGCGGACTGCCACTTGCTCTCGGGTATGTGGGCGCCAAAGACGTCTGGGCGGCCGAAGGACGGGTCCTTGGCTGCGATGCGACGCCAGAGCTCCCAGGCAGGGGCTGGGCCGTCCTTGATCTTGGCGGGGGTGTGCTGGTCTCCAAGGTCGGAGTTTTCGGTCAGTGAGCCAATGATGGTGAAAACAAGATCATTCGGCCCTAGATCAACGCCACCTTCCTTTCCATCTTGGACCCAGTGGATCCGCGTCGCACGCTTGGTCTTTTCGGTGATCTCGAAGTCGATATCCGTGACTTGCGTCTTGTATTGGAAGTTGACTCCGTGGTCACGCAGATACTTCTCCAGAGGTAGCACAAGCGACTCGTACTGGTTGTATTTGGTAAACTTTAGAGTGGAAAAGTCGGGCATACCACCGATGTGACCAACGAAACGATGCAGATATAGCTTCATCTCGAGGGCCGAATGCCATTTTTGGAAGGCAAACATGGTCTGCCAGTACAGCCAGAAGTTGCTGTCAAAGAAGTCCTGTGTGAACACCTCGTCGATACGCTTGTTCTCGACCTCCTTGCGAGACGTTAAGAAAAGCTTCATGATCTCCTTCTGCGCCTTTTCGCTGAGGGTGAACAAGTGGTCCGTCCCAGCGTCCTGACCCTGCTTGATTGTCGCGCGCTGAAGGGAGCGGTTTGGATCCCGCTTGTTGAGCCAGTAGAACTCATCCAAGACACTGGCATCCGGGACCTCAATAGAAGGAACAGATCGGAACAGATCCCAGAGGCATTCGAAATGCTCTTCCATTTCTCGGCCACCACGAATAACGAAGCCTTTCTCGGGCTCGTCCATGCCGTCGAGAGCTCCACCCGGGATTCGGAGCTCCTCGACAATGGTAATGTTTCTCCCGGGCACCTGGGCATCTCGTACTAGGAAAGCGGCTGTCGAAAGGCCGGCGAGGCCGGAGCCGATGATGTACGCTTTCTTGTTGTCGGCACCCACAGGCTTAAGAGGGCGGGCGAACGCCTCATAGTTACCGTGGCTGTGGTACATGATGCGATGCTATGACCCTCTGTTCAATGGTATAAGTAGGGTTGTAGTTTGGATTAAAGTTTGCATGAAGCAACTCGTTGTGATGAATGATGGCATCTTTCCTGCGCACCACGAGCCTGTCGTGGCTACTTTTATAAGCCAACATTCCGACGGTACCGTTATCTGGCGCCATTCCACGCAACGAAACCCGCCGTGGCACATGTCAGGATGTTGTGCACAACATCAGTCGTGTTCGGCCCGCCGGAAACGGATGGAGGCTTCAGACCCGTTTGTCTGGGCTGCAAATGTGGGTATTGGCGTTACTTGTTTCAGGACAGATGGTGGAATCAGGGCTTGAGGTGGAACTGACACATCGAAGGTTGCTGGTCTTTTATGGTCTGATCTCCTGATTCTGACTTGTGACCTGTGCAATTCCAATGCGGCCTCGGCATGGCCTTCTCCTTGTTAAAGCCGCACCGAGGTTTTGACCTTGCCCATGGTTCACGTGACAATTGGCCAAAATCTCGAGGTCGTGGTAAATAAGCGGGTACCGCAAAAAAGACTAGGCCCAACTGGCCTTAGCGCCTTAGCGTCCTCTAAGTTCAGCGTTGCAGTGATGGAGCCTAGGGGACTTCCTAGGTCTACTTGCGGTAAAGCATACCTCTATCACATTTTCTGTGCTGGAAGAGGGATTATGAAGTCATGAATGAGTCTCTACCTAAGTCTAGAAGAAAGGTAAAAAGTACTCTGTTGAAGAGGCCTTTTCTGCCCAATGGTCAGACGCGGGTTACGCCGCCGGAAGGCCGCCTTTCCAACGTCGTTATAACCACATAAACAACCACAAGTCTCATCTCCAAGCGACTCGACCTTTTGTCATCGGTACATTGGTTTCTGTCGAGGCCTTTCCGGCTTCGTCTGAGCCTTCAGGCCTGGAGAATGTTTCGTCGGATCAGTCTGGCCACTGTACGCAGACTCCCATTTCTCTGCACTATCAACAAGGCGAGCTCTCCATCGGCTCTCCTTTTCGCGATGGAGAGTGACATTAAAGGACATGAACCCTTGCACAAGTCTGGCTCTGGCTTTCTTCACAGATATCTCGATCAACAATCTCAGAATAAATGAGCATGACGACAACCCTTCCTGCCCTCCATGCCATACTCTTCGTCTTTCAATGACGATACTAACAGGATAACATCTACGGATAGCACTTCAATTGCTACTTCTTGCTCTGCAACAAACAGGGGCAGTGTCTCAAATTAACTCGTCTTAAGCTTCCTGCGTGTGTGCATCTAAGCAACTTCGCATGAATTTGGACGCCTTGATAAGAAATTGCCTCAAGACAAAGATGAATGAGGTTATAAATCTCTTTCAATCTAGGAGTATCTTAAACCTCCTTCGGTAGTCTATATAATAGGCAAATATTGTATATTTTGAGGTTCACTCCTGCTCCTACCCTGCTCCGCCGTCGGAGACCTTCAACTTCAGGACTCCGGTGAAGACCCTTCTGCATCTTCGTCTTCCAACTCTTCGCCAGAATCCTCAAGTTGTTGATCTCCGGGCCCGACTTCCTCCACTTCGATCCCCGCGCCGAATGCAGCGGCAAACCTCTGCGCCATTTTTGCATCCTTGATAGCAAAGACGACCTCGAGACCATCCCAGCTCTCGCTACCCACCGAGGTCCCACCGCCAGTCGCCCCCTTTCCTTTGGCTTTCCGCCCGAGAAGCACCCTACTCCAGGCGGCAGCGATCTCACCCACAGGATTCCCATACGCGCCACATCCCCACGCCCCAAGCACGACCTTCTCGACGCCCTTGCTCCGCAGAATTCGCATGACGGCCCTCATCTTCCTGACTACCAGCTCGCGATCCTTCTGCTCGGCGTAGACTTTGTCTTCCCCGTCTTCGCCGTCTAGATCCGGGAAGCGAAGCATACCGGCACTCACCACGTCCACGAAGAACCGGTCTACCTTGGCCATCTCGGTGGCAGCACCGTCCCACTTGCGGAAGACAAGCACGTCGGGGGTGTAGATACCGCCCACCTCCGGGAGGCGATAGAACTCTTCCTTCAGTGATGCATACAGAGTCGTTCGAGCGCAGAGCCATTCCTCCTGCGATGCGGCGCCAGACAAGACGCCACCGCCTGGCCGGAGAGGCGAGGCCATGTTTAGTATGCCCACTTTTGGGGGCTGATGACGCTGAGGTGCCAATGGGTCTGGCTGGGTGAGCAGGCGGTGGGCTGCTTCAAGGGTGTCTGTTATGCGGAGGGTGATGCGTGGTGGCGATGGAGCCGCAGGGTGTCCAGAAGCTGGCGACTCATTCTGTGGCTTGTTTGCGACCGACGGCTCCGGCCGTGGAGGGTCAACTATGAGCTCTGCTGCTTCAACGCCGCGGCGCGCTCTTGGGCTCGCTTTGAGGATGACGGGGATCTCGCGGATGATGACGTCTTTGGCTGCCTTGGAGCGGGAGTTCCTCGCCTGAGTGTTCCGTATTGCCCGCTTCATCTTTATCGACTCTGTGCTGAAACGGTCTGTGAAAAGGCGGCTTAAGTCAGAAGGGCATAGAAGGGTAGACATAGATAGGGAAGAAGCGGCCATCCGGGTGTCGTTGATGATGTTTGACCCCACTGCTAGCGACATGCCTCATTGGTTCGATGCCTGAACTTGAATATATTTCCCCTCACCATCTTGACCCATGCGGTGAGAGGGTAAGGGTTTGGAAAGATGTAATTACAAAGAGTTCTTGTTTGTGTTCTGTTAATCTCGCGATAATGCAATGTGGTACCTCTTGTTGGTTGGTACCTCAGCTGGGTTGGGTGGTTGACTGCATGTACCTAGAAGCAGGAGCCATGCTCTTTAGCCAAAGTCCACCAACAGAAGTTCGCACAGTCTTGGGTTACGTGCAGCGCATCCAATCAATATACCTACGGAGAGAAGGCGCACAGCCCAGACGTAAAGGAGGGTGGCGGGCTTCAGTCCGGCTCCGTCCTCACCTGCGCCTCAGAGCTTGTTCGATGTATATTCATTGCCTTGTTCTCTATACAAATGACCTGCACTTGTCTATCGTGAAAATGTCCCAGATAGACCCATCTACGGAAAGCCACGGCCACGTTCGCCATCTGGAGGACCTCAAAACGCTAGATGAGCTGTGCCTCGCGCGTCCGGTCCTCCTGACAATCGCGCAGAGTTTTCTCCCTCGCTCGAAAAAGCTGTCGCCAATCTTTGAAGAGGTGCGTCCAAAGATGTGCTTTCCATACTGTACTATCCGAAGTACCTTACCTACCTGAGCTAATGCCAGTCTCTAGGTTGCCTCCACGCTCTCGGCATCTGGGTTAAATGTCGTGTGCGCGCTCATCGATCCCGATGAGAAATTCGACCTTGGAGACAGATTCGATCTGCGGTCCTGGGGTATCCCGACCATCGTCCTGTGTTGCAACCCTCATAACATTACGCCATACCGCGGACCGCATAGGAAAGACGAGTGGGTTCTATGTCCTGGCTTCAGTCTTGCAGTCGAGTCAAGCATCAACTAACAATTCTCACCTGAAGCATTCTCGCTTTCGTCGAGAGGCAGATCATGCCCGTCATCACCCGCCTCGACTCGCCCGCTTCCCTCGCCCACCTCCTGAGGAAACAAGGTACCGTCGTCGTCGCATATCTGGACCCCGAAGACCAAGCTACGCACGATAGCTTTACAGCCGCGGCCGAGGACCACAAGGACGACGCCGTCTTTTGCATCTCCTGCATCTCCAGCGACATCGAGGGAGCTACCGAGCCGAGCGTGGTTGTGTACAAGAACCTCCCCGTGGAGAAATCCATCCTCCCCAACCCTCCCGAAGCCGACGCGATCCGGGAGTTTGTAAGGATTTCCGCCCGACCATTAATCACGGAACTGCTACCGGAGTTGTACGAGGCGACCTTCCAGCTTTCCCTGCCCATCGGGTATATCTTCGTCTCTTCCCCCTCACAGCAAGCTCAAGCCGTTCTTGACTTTGTCCCCGTGGCTCGGAAATACCGCGGGCGCATCCACTTCTACACGGTCGACACGACCGAGTTCCCCGACCTCGCGGACAACATGCACTTTGACTCGGAGCTCCGGCCGGCGTTCGCCCTCCGCTACCCGGGTCGGAATTACCCGTATCCCCTCAATAACAGCCAGCAAAAGGGCTCGCAATCCGGTTCGAACCTAGAAGAGGTTGATTCTCACATTGAGCGCTTCCTCGCCGGAGAGCTCCAGCCGACGATCAAGTCACAGCCCGTGCCCGACAGGCAGACAGGACCGGTCGTCGAGGTCGTGGGGCTGAGCTACGACGACGTCGTGCTGGACCCGAAGAAGGATGTCCTCATCGAGTTCTACACGCCGTGGTGCGGCCCGTGCAGGGTGTTGTTGCCCGCCTACGAGCAGCTGGCTGCGGCTTATGCCGCGGACGACAAGGCTCGGGACCTCGTAACGATCGCAAAGGTGGATTGCGACGGGAACGACGTGCCGGATACAGATATCCTGGGCTTCCCTTGGTTCAAGCTCTACCCGGCGGGGGAAAAAGACTCGCCCGTCAGGTACGCAGGGTCGGAATGGAACGTGGCTGGTTGGACGAGGTTCATCGCGAAGGAGGGATCGCACGGCGTCGAGTTACCCAAGGTACCAAGTACTTAGCTTGTCACAGTAACATGCTTGTTATCCCTTGGAGGGCATTCATTTACATATAGTACTCACAAATATCATATTAACCTCAACCGAACGCCTTGGAGCCACATGAGCAATCATGATTCTATTGTAGAGATCGAGTATCTCAGGTCAAAACGGCAGGTAGCTTGGGTCCAAAGACGAAAAAGGATTTTGAGACGTTCGTTTTCGTCATAGGCTATGATGGTAATCATCTGCCCGTTGTAGAGGGTATAGATGTCGCAATGCATCAATTTCGGAGCAGAGCGGAGGAGCGGGGATTTACCGGCTGCCCAGATGCCTATAACAGGACCAGTTATGGTGCACATCTGCGAGTTGAGCTTCGCTTCGCTAGCATCGTCCTTTTCCCAGTGCTATTTTCTCATCATTCGTGGATAGCAAGGTGGAAGCAATCAGATCATGAAGGTCCTCGTACTCGGTCTCCCTCGCACTGGAACACAATGTGCATCTTCCAACTTAGCAGATTGGTCTCCTGCAGTGCTGACGTGCTCTAGCCATTGCCGATGCCCTCAGTCACCTTGGCTTCGGGCCGGTCTATCATATGAGAGAGGTAGGAAAGAACAAGCACCAGGCTCTTTGGATTGAAGCAATCGACGCCAAGTTTGAGGGAGTCGGGAAGCCGTGGGGTCGCGAAGACTTTGAGAAGATCCTCGCTGGTTTTGAGGTATGAAATGCGAGATTGCTCACCGATCAACCTGAATGATGCGATGGACGCTGCTAAAGAGATCTAGGGCGTTGCGGACTATCCGCCAGCCATCTTTCCTACGGAGCTCATCGCCGCATACCCAGAGGCATCCATTATCCTCTCCATCAGAGATGAGGATGGATGGTTCGCATCCATGATGTCGACTCTTTGGCATCTTCACACATCAAGGCCAGTAGATGACCCGTCGCCAATGACCCAGCTCTCGCGAAAGTACCACAAACACTGCTGGGGCAATGACTTCCCCAAGAACGGCCGTACCTTTTTCCGCAAGCACAATGAGCTTGTCAGAGAAGCGAGTAAGGGTCGCAAGTTCCTAGAACTCCAAGCAAAGGACGGCTGGGCACCACTGTGTGAGTTCCTGGGAGTCCCTGTGCCCGAAGGAGTACCCTTTCCGAGGAGCGATGACTGGGTGGAGTATAAGAAGATGGTGGAGAGGGAGAAGCAGAACGCGGCAGGAGGAGGCGGTCATTGCTAAAGGGCTGTCCTAGATAGGCGGTCGGGTTTTCTGGGTAGGCGGTCACAACCACTAGGTAGGCGGCAACCAAATGGCTAGGTAGGCGGCACACCTACTTGAATGAGTAACATGAGGTTGCAAAGCCAGTCAGGGCAGTCTCAAGCCAGCCCTCGTGAATATTTACCGACAGTAGATTTGTGCTGGTATCCGGAGAGCCGAGCGATCTCGTGACCCGGACGAATTCATGCTTCCTCCATACTGGAGCTCTGGGGATGCATCACGATTCAATTGCCAATTGCAGCCTCACTTTGAACCAAGCCACAGCTGGTTTATGCATTGCCGCCGGTGCTGCGCCTCCAACTTGCTCGGCCAATCATGCTGAGCCCTCACGGTTGATGTTGGCGGCATAATCTGCCTCACGAGGCAGGCTCTGGACGCCGGTTATCATCTGTCTCTTCCCACCATGCGGCCTGTCTCGCCTCCATCACCTACTAAAAGGTTGCGTATACTGCCCTCTATCATGAGCGTCAGAAGCTTCCGCATCTCGCGAGTCGATAGTTGTTGCTTACCTTACCTTTATTCGAGTGCTATTTGCGAGAGGGAGCTCCAGCAGATCCACTAGCGGCATGGACCCACCAGCTAGCAGAATCCGGTGGGCACCGGTGCCGGAACTGGGTTTGACCCCCATCGTCGAGCCGGCCCGGCCGTCTCTCGAGTACGAACTCCGCTCCCCCGCTTTTCGAGTGGTTCCCTTACTGCTCCATCTGCCAGCTGCTAATGATTGCGTTACCAGTATCGTGTTCGTACACGGCTTCACCGGTTCGCCCTACAAGACATGGACGACGCATCGGGCAGGCGACGAACCTCCGACCAAAGTTCAAAAACTACAAACCTCCTCTCTATCCCGCGGCGATGTGGCGGCATCAACGCCATCAGTTTTCTGGCCCCGGGATCTACTCCCCAGTACGATCCCGGACGCCAGAGTATTCACCTACGGCTATGATACGCATCTGCGGCACAAATTAATCGGCCGGCCTCCAAGCAAGTTGACACTCTATGATATTGCGAAAGACCTCTTGGTCCTTATCGAAGCGAATCGTCGGGATGAGCCTTCTCGGCCAATCTTGTTTGTGTGTCATAGCCTGGGCGGAGTGGTCGTTAAAGAAATGCTGCGACAAGCCAGCCATTGCGAAGACACCGACTTCCAACAGATTCCCACAGCGACGATTGGTATAATGTTCTTTGGGACTCCTCATAACGGTGCAGATCCAAGAGAGCTTCTTCACCATGTCGCAGAGAGACTCTTCAGAGTAGCAGGTCTTTCAGTCAATGAAAACATTGTCAACACATTGCTACCGACGTCTGAGCTTCTGGTCCAGTTATCAGAGGAGTTCAACCCCAAAGCTCAGAAACATCAGTGGAGGATATACTCCTTCCAAGAAGCATACGGGATACGCATGCTCGGCAATAAAAAGGTGAGTGTCGTGGTCGAGGTTGATGGAATATTTCTATCCAAGCTGAGCGTGACTACAGGTCGTGGAGAATACATCCTCCTCCCTAAATCTTCAGCCTCTCGAGACAACGCAACCAATCAATGACAATCATATGGATATGTGTCGATTCAGCAGCGTCAATGACCCGGAATATCTGAAAGTTGCCTATGCTCTGCAGAGGATGACTTCCGGGACAGCTCTCCAGGCGCCAAATAATTCCCACACTGAAGTCGCTGACTTCCCACCGCTCAGTGACACCCAGCGCGAAGCACTATTACAGTCCCTAAAATTCAGTCAGATTGATAGTAGGCTTGGATCGGTCAAGGCGGCTCATGCCCAGACGTGCGGCTGGTTCTTGGATCGTACTGAATATCTTGATTGGCTGCATGGTAAAAGGCTGGAAGACCATCACGGGTTTCTCTGGATAATAGGGAAACCGGGTGCAGGAAAGTCAACACTGATGAAGTTCGTCTTCAACAGGACGCGAAGGAAGCTGCGCAGCAGTATATCCTTCTTCTTCAACGCTCGAGGGGCTGAGCTTGAGAGGACCGTCCTTGGCATGTACCGATCGTTGCTGTTGCAACTATTAGAGCCACGGCCTCATCTGCTTCAGGCTTTCGACGCTGCCGGCATCGCCACTTGGAACGCCACTAACGACCATGTCTGGGACGTTGAATCGTTGAAACGGGTTTTCGAAGAAGTCATACACCTACTCAATGCTTCCGACTCCGTCGCTTGTTTTGTGGACGCACTCGACGAATGCCCCGAGGACGAAATACGAGATATGGTTGTCTTCTTCGAGAGTCTAGGCTACTACGTTGTGTCGAAGCAGATTGGATTCCGAGTCTTATTTGCCAGCCGGCACTACCCATATATCACCATCTCCAAGAGTCTCGATATGGTGCTCGAAGCGCAAGAGTCGCACTTTGAAGACATCAGGAAATATGTTGAGAGCCGACTGAAGATCAAGGCCAAAAACGTTGGGTTCAGGGACGAAATCCTCGCTCGGATACAAGAAAAGGCATCGGGAATTTTCATGTGGGTTGTTCTCGTCGTTGATATCCTGAACAAATCGCATGACGAGGGTCGTTCCTCCGGGTACATCCGGAAGAAGCTGGAAGGTCTCCCTGGCGACTTGAGCGAGCTTTTCCGCGATATCCTTGGGCGAGATTCTCAAAACAAGGACGAGTTGCTTGTATGCTTGCAGTGGATCCTCTTTGCACAACGCCCTTTAAGACCCGACGAGTTGTATTGTGCCATACACACGGCGACTGAGCAGCAGTTAGCGGAATGGGAGCAGGATGACGACCAGGCCGAGCGCTTCATCCTCAATTCCTCCAAGGGGCTTGCCGAGGTCATCGAGACCAAGGCCAAAGCCAAGGCCAAAGCCAACGCAAATCTAAAAGCCGAGCTTGAGGCCGAGCCTGAAACCGAGCCGAATGCGAACGGAAAGAACAAAATAGTCCAGTTTATCCATGAATCGGTACGGGATTTCTTGCTAAAGGAAGGTGGACTGAAGACACTGTGGCCAGAATTGGGCGATGACTTTGAGGCTCAGAGCCATGACAGCGTCAAGCGTACCTGCCTTAAATATATCAACATGCCCGGCGTCGTTGAATTGACCGGCGGACAAGAAAATCCCACCGATCCCGCCGAATCAGCTCGAGAACAGTGGCCGCTCTTGCAATACGCTACACAGGGCGTGTTCTTTCATGCCAACGCCGCAGCCGGCCATGGTATCGCACAAGACGAATTCCTCAGCCACTTCCCCCTTTCACGCTGGGTAGCGCTTCACAATGCATTTGAACGATACCGAGCTCGACACTACTCACCGGCAGTAACTCTCCTATATGTTCTCGCAGAAAACGACATGGCTGCTCTCGCTCATACTCAGGCGTCAAATAATGCCTTGACTGGGTTGGAAGTGGCAGGCGAGCGGTTCGGCACTCCCTTATTTGCCGCTCTGGCTACAAAGAGCAAAAAGGCGGCACTGGCCATCCTGGAAACGATGGCCAATACCGAGCCGTCCAGCCCCAAACTGCATGCCCTTTGCCAGAAATTCGCTCATCGAGACATCTGGGAGGATTGGAGCCGGAGGTTTCGCTATAACGTCTCGTTGGGAGTCTTCTGGAACGCTCTAGAGAGGGGTGATGATCTTATCACCTCGTTTCTGCTCAATCTCAGCCGACAAACACGGTCCTCATTGTTTGAGGTAGAACAGAGAAACAAGGCGGGGCAGACACCACTCGCGATCGCGGCCAAGTGTGGTTTGGAGTCTACAGTCAGTGCTCTCATTGAAGAGGGTGTCGATATCGAAGCAGCAGATATGCAAGGCCATACGCCGCTTTACTGGGCTGTCAAGTCGTCCTCGATACCTATGATCGAACTGTTACTTGAGAAGGGCGCCAAGATCGAAGCAGCAGATAATACAGGCTGGACGCCGCTTATATGGGCTGTCAATTGGTTCTCGATACCTATGATCGAACTGTTACTTGAGAAGGGCGCTAAGATCGAAGCAGCAGATAATGGAGGCGAGACGCCGCTTATGTGGGCTGTCAGGGAGTCCTCGATATCTGTTATCGAACTGTTACTCGAGAAGGGCGCTGCCATAGAAGCGAAGGATTATAATGGAAGAACGCCGCTTAGCTGGGTTGCCGGGTCCCCCCCCTTCTCGGACTCGAATATCGAAGTACTGCTCGAGAAGAGCCGGGCACGGAACATCAAAGTACTGCTCGAGAAGGGCGCTGAGATAGAAGCAAAGGATTATAATGGAAGAACACCGCTTAGCTGGGCTGCCGAGGCCGGCTGGGCACGGAACATCGAAGCACTGCTCGAGAAGGGCGCTGCCATAGAAGCGAAGGATGATAATGGAAGGACGCCGTTTAGCTGGGCCGCAGGAAAGGGGAGCGCTGACGCAATTGAGTTTCTCATACGAAAGGGTGCTGAGATAGACCTGAAGGATAAACATGGATGGACGCCTTTGAGCTGGGCCGCAGGAGAAGGGAGAACTTTGGGAGCAGAGGCTTTGATAAAGAACGGTGCTCGGATAGACACGATGGATAATGACGGCGTGACACCTCTTGACTGGGCAGAGGCGAACGGTCACTCCGAGGTCGTTGAAGTCTTGCAAGCAGCCTCTGCTCGGTAGACCTAGAAGCTGATTTTCCCCTTATATCAAAAGATAACCTGGCTGAATGTCCCCTTGTCTAACAATGGAAACAGCGGCGCCAAACAGTGATAACCCCTTTTCGACTCCTCCACAATGTCCGCGAATCCCACTCACGCCTCCCTAAATCGGCAGCGTCGCATTGACCGGCAAACAGGTGCCCAGCACGTCGCCCTCGATGCGCGACGTGGCATTGACGACGTAGCCCTGGGCCGGGGCGGTGCCGCACTTGAGCCCGAGGACGAAGGCCCGGGCGAACACGTCGGCGTAGTAGGGGGACAGGTGGGTGTGGTCCATGGGGTAGTTGGCGGCGGCGGAGGCGGGGCCGAGGAGCCCGACGGCCTGGGCGGCGTAGGCGCCGTGCTCGACGTAGTAGATGCCGGCGGGGGGCCCGCCGAGCGACTGCACGACGTACCACGAGTAGTAGGCGTACACGGTGGGGTTGAAGGAGTAGCTGCCGAACTCGAAGGGGTTGGTGGGCGTCGGGGAGGCGATGACCACGCGGGCGCCCTTGCTGAGGAAGGTGGTGGAGGCGTTCTTGAGGTAGGTCACGAAGGTCTCGACTATCTCGGTTTGGTTGCTGTGCAAGCCGCGGTTTTTAGTGTGGTTGCTCTGCAGGAGCGGAGGTATAAGGGGGGACTTACTCGTAGGTAACGGGACATGTCTCTGTGCCCATGCCGGGGCAGTCCACGCGGTACTTGGTATCCGTGGCAGGATTTCCGCCTAAGTAAGGTCAGTGGTAGGTAAAGGACAAATAGACACGGCTTAACGCAAGCAGAGTGTCAGATACGTACCGTCGTTATGTCCGAACTGGATGAGAACCCAGTCACCGGGCTCGATCTTGTCAATGATGGCCTGGAACCGACCCTCTCTCGTGAAAGTCCGGGCGCTCCGGCCGGCGTATGCCGAGTTGTTGACGCGGAGGTGCGGATCCAGAGAGTACTGAAGGTACTGTCCCCATCCTTCGGTGCCATTATGGCCGCCTCCGGGGGCCATTGTGCTGTCACCGGCCAGCCAGAACGTATGGTTCTTGCAAGACACCGCTAGGGTTGTGCCCACGAACGGGAGGATGGTCGAGAGCCTCATGGTGAAAACTTGGTACGCAGGCTGGTAATCTGGCCAGTCGTGGAGATCGGTATCGCCACGAACGAGACACCTTCTTGGCGGAGGTTTGTGTCCTTTTTATCCATGTCAGGATATCCGTTCGTCCAGCACAGGCTTAGTCGGCAGCATGGAAACAGGCTGCTTCGCGATCATGATCGCATCTTCGGCGTCAGTAGGTCGCTGTACCCCACAGATACCCCACACTCCAGCCTTTAAAGTCCAACAGGGTTGAAGTCATTCTCGAGTTGGGTGCGATAATTGCCCACCACTGATGTTGGCAAGAAGTTGGAGACACCGACGGTCGAGCGTCGAATCGGGGTAATTGTGGCCGAGTTTTGGCAGACGAGCCCGCCGAAGCAAGGAGATATTTGGGAGGATATGTGCGAACTTCCGCACGTCCGGAGAGGAATTCATCGCAGAATTTCAATATTGAACTGGTAATTGCCTTGCACAACTGGACGCACGAACGGTACAAACGGGCTCGGGTCCAGCTAGGAGGCCTGAGCCGTCATGGATCCTGTGGACATTAGACCCTATTGGCAATGGACCGGCGGAGTGCAGTCGCATCTGGGATACCGAAAGCCTTTGGCAGACCGTAACCACACTTGTGGAATGCGATGGCGATGCTGCCGAGCCCAAGATCAAGGTCTGATCGAACGAAAAGAGCCAGACAGGCCTTGGACCGAAATGCAGATAACGCGGAAAGCCATCTGCTTTACCCCGGATTTTACCTGTCGAAAGCAACGCTGTACCACTTGGCGCAATATCGAGGCTTCTATTTCAGGTCGAAGATGGGACACAAGTACAAACTCCGGCTTGGCGAACGGCCTTCTTTCAGCGCATCTCAGGCGATTGCTTCCGAGACAACGTTCCTTCATTTCAGCCGTTCCAGATGAAAGGACGAGTTGGGAACGGGCGACTGACCGGGTAGCGAACCTTCTTTCCACGTCATGACGGGTTATATATGAAGGCTTGCCGCAGCAAAAATAAGCTGCCAACTGCTTCAGTCACTTACTAGCACCTCAGAACGCTTTATTACCAAAGACAAAATGCTCGTCTCAAGCATCCTATCCACGGCGCTCTTTTCGCTGCTCGTCGCAGCCGTGCCGGCAGAGCAGAAGCGACCGACCAAAAGCGCGACCACGACATCTACATGCGTGTCGACGACGACGACCAGCATTGTCACGCCAGAGCCGACGTTCACGTACCAGTCGTGCGGCGGGTTCCGCATCCAGCAGCAGCCCTGCCCGAGCGGACAGATCTGCGTCGACGACCCGTACAGGCCCGGGTGCGGCATGGCGTGCGACGCGCCGGGCATTTGCGTGACGCCGACCTTCTGCGGCGGCTTCGCCGGGCTCCGGTGCAAGGACGGGAGGAAGTGCGTGGATGACCCGCGGGACGAGTGCGATCCGAAGAACGGTGGGGCCGACTGCGGCGGAATCTGCGTGTGAAGTTGCAACGGGGAGGATCCCGCCGTCACTTCTCCTGGTTCAATCGAGTTGGAGGGGCGTTATCATGGCAGCGGGGAGGCGACGGCATTAGAAGAAAAGTGGCAGGTTAGGTTGCAAACTCGAATTTGAGGTGCACGCATATTCTGTTTGTTTTCATCAAGACTATCACGATAGCACACCATGACTTAAGCAAGCGGATAGAAATGTACAATCAATCGTGATATTCAGGAGATCGTCGGAAAGCTCAGGCCGGAGAATGCGAGCCAAGAAAACCAAGCATGAATTTTCATGGGTGTCGGTCTCCATAATTGCAGCCGGTCTAAACAGTGTACCAAAGTTTCTTACGAGGTACCTCGTATCGTGAATCAAGCACCGAGTCACGCTTATTGCTACCTGACAAAGTCACTCACAACCTACCAGGTAGGTATCAATTGAATGCTACCACAAGATGCGGCAGCCGGAGGTTGACTCATCAGAGGTCTCGATGATGACAGTGAGAGTCTCACGCAAAGCCGGGACGCATCGGGTCATCAGCTGAAAAAGCTAATATACTGGAGCGATGACCTTTTCCTGTGGTTGAGATAATGCGATGGGCCAATTGAAGCCACTTTGAGGCGAAGCAATTGTGTACCTGCAGTAGCGGATGCCTCTACGCTGCTTTGGGATGGACGGCCAGTCTTTTCGCGCTCCTTTCCCTCCCCATTGTCTCTGCAACGTTTCCGTGTAGCCGTTCGTGCCTGCCTGTCGCCATTTCAGCTTTACTGCGGAAGGTCCTATCTACTTCTATGTACTACTTTTACCTTAAGGTACGTACAGTACAGTAAGGTGGACCTACGCAGGAAGGTGCTTACCACAAGTACCCATTGTCTCGAAGCTCAAACATCGTATGACGTACGAAGTTACCGCACCCCTGAACAAACCTTAAAGGATCACCATTACTCAGGGGAGGGGAGCGATATTGATAGCATGAAAGATTGTCGAGCAGGTCAAGCTTACTGAGCAAGGATTTCCCGAGAGGCAGCAGATCTGTTCGTATTTGACTTTGGGCAGGCTGGCGGGAGAACTGTCGGGAAATTGCGATACGATGAGGCTCCCACTAAAATCGCCCGGGTGGCTTTCTCGCTAGAGCATCAGCTTGACAGCTTGTGGATAGCTTTGCGGGACTTCCTCGCACAATCATCGGTCAACCGCCATCCACGTTGTTCCCATCCTGCGATCCGTAGGGCAGATCACGAGCTTCTCCTGATGGGAGCCCATGTCAGTGGCCAGGGCTGCTGGCAGAGACTTGTCGAAGCGAAGCGTCAGGCTGATGATTGGGTTTGCCTCTGACAGTGGGGGATCCCTGATGCTCGTACCTTTTTTTAGTGGAGCGATTGCCAGGAACAGGGTACAAGACTCTTCTTGCTTTCTAAAAGAGAAACCTGTTTGGTGATGGCGCGAAAAAAAGGAGAGACAAACGCGGTGCTAGCGTGATCATGGGTCATGGCGCGGGTCGTTCAGTGGTGGATGGTTCTTGGTGGTGTGGACATTTGACCGTCGGGGGCAATCAATTCCTTACTTATCCCCTCGTGTCCGCAACGGCTCTTGATTGCAATCAATCCTTCTTTTTTCTGGTTCTTGTTCTTCATCGACAGGTATTTTGACTCGCTAGAATCTCTCGTTAGATTCGTTACATTCGCTCCCAGTCCTTCGCTTCAAGCAACGATCACATCTTGCAACTTCCGGTCGCTACTCGAAAAAAGAAAACAAATATTATAGAAATATTCAAAGACTCTAAAAGACCGTCAAGATGCTCGCCAAGACGATCCTCGCTTTCGCCGGCCTGATGGCCTCCGTCCAGGGTAAATTCGCACCTACAATCGAAGACGATGGCGTCAATTGAAGAAGCAAGCTGACATATCATCTCTCTACTAGCCATCATGGTCACCAACCCGACCAAGGACCAGAAGATTGACTTCTCTGGCTCCGTCGAGATCAAGTGGACCTCCGTCTCAACCGACCCGTCCACCTTCGACCTCGTCCTCGTCGACCAGACCAACATGGTGCCCATCCCCATCAAGTCCAGCGTCAAGACCTCGGACAACAGCTTCACCCTGACCAACTTCGTCGTCGCCCCCGGCTCCGCCTACAAGTTCAACCTGCTGTCCACCGACCCGCAGAACACCGGCATCCTGGCCCAGTCGCAGACCTTCGAGATCACCAAGTCCGGCGGCGCCTCGTCCGACAGCAGCAGCAGCAGCTCCAGCACCACGACCACCACCTCCTCCTCGGCCGCCACCGGCGCCGCCGGTTCCGACGAGTCGTCGACCTCCACCACCCTGGCCACCAAGACGACCGCCAGCACCGCCTCCAAGACCGGCACCGCCACCACTTCCCAGACCGCCAACGCGTCCTCCAGCGGCTCTGCCCCCGTCACGAGCGGCAACGCCGCCGTCGCGCTCAGCGGCAAGACCTTCGGCATTGCTGGCGGCGTGTTCGCCGGTCTGCTCATGCTCTTCTAAGCTCCCGTAGCTTTGGAGCGAGAGTGAGACAGGAAGTGCGTCATGGGAGTGGATTCGGACTCCTTGGCTGCTATGGCCAAGGTGTGCCGCGGAAGTGTGCGTGAAAACCATCTGGGGGCGTCCGGCGCCCTCAGATAGAGACAAGACATTCCTTTGTTGTTTTTCCGGCTATGGAATATTTTTCTGGTCTTAGGTGGAACGTCGGGTTAATGGGACGAGTGGAAACTATAGAAGTCGGCCGGCATCTTTCGTGTACTATCAGACAAGAGTTCAGGCCAGGATGTTTCTCTATAATATCGATGCTAATACGTTTTTGGAAACTATCTGCACATTGTTTACAAACTTTGTGTCACTCTGTCATTCCTCCCCCAAATCACGCCCTTGTCTTATGTTTACGTGACAACAAATCTACTCACAAATACAGGATCAACCCCATGACCCCCGCCATTCCAACCCAAGCAGTCCAAGCCAACGACCCCATTCCAACCACCGCCGCCCCGCCGCTCTCCTTGGCCGCGTTCACCACCCCAGCGGCAGCGACCGTCCCCGTCGCGTTGAAGGTCGACCCGACGTCCCCCCACCGGATGTTGGAAAACGTCACCTGCACGTCCGGGTTGTCGGCGAGGATGAGCTTCGGGTCCCCCGAAGTGTTGGAGCACGGCCCGCTGGTCCCGCTGTCCAGCCAGTTCATAAAGTCGCCGTCCGAGTTCCAGATGCTGAACACCAGCACCATCCCGCGCGCCAGAGACTCTCCCATCCCGCCCATCCCGCCCAGCCGCAGGAAGGAGCTCGCGTTGCGGGCCGTGCAGAAGTCCTGCGTTATCGCGCCCCCGGCCGCCGCCGCAGCGGAGGAGGAGGAGGTCTGGTCGGCGCGGGGGGCGTACTGCGACGCCACGGAGGTGGTGGAGCTGACCCCGGCGTTGGGGATGACGCGGCCCCCTTGCACGTACAGGCGGCGAATCTCGGTCAGGGCGCCGGAGGGGGTGCCGTCGGAGGTGATGAACTGCGTCACGACGGTGAAGGGCTTGCTGGTGTCGACGGTCAGGCCCGGGCCGTAGTAGGTCTTTTGGCCCGTCGCGAAGGGGTTGATGCCGCAGCCGTTCTTGTCGCAGACGCCGACTGTCTCGGAGCGCGTGCACTCGTCGCCTGCGCAGAGGAAGGGGCCGGGTTTGCTGCAGGTGTGGGGGGTGAGGGCTGTGGCTTGGCTGTTGGCTTCCCAGATGTCCATCTCGTTGCAGCACGAGCCGGAGTTGTTGAGGTTGGGCTGTCGTGGGTTCAGGGTGTTAGCTGACATTGTCATTTTCAGGGATGTGAAGTTGGTTGGTGGGTAGTACGTACCAGTCCTCCGATGAAAGTGGTGTTGAAGCACTGAGCGTCGCAGTACCCGGTCCCGTACTGCGCGCCGGCGGGGTTGAGGTCGCTCCGCTGCCCGGAAGCCTCCATCTCGGAGAGGTACAGCGCGCCGTTCATGCCGCACCCCAGCTGCGACACGTCCACGTCGTAGGTGAGCTCCTGCCCGGCCAGCTTGAGCATCTCGTAGTTCAGGCCGTCCTCGGCGAGCAGGTACAGCCGAGGGCTGACGGACTTGTACTGCGTCCCGTCGAAGAGGTACTGGCGCAGCGTGAGCGCCGAGCCGGCCGTCAGCACGCCGAGGCTGCCGTACTCGACGCCCTCGAGCTCGCAGTTCTGCGCGCACGTGGCCGCATCCGGGCACAGGGTCGTGTTGAGCGGGTTGCAGGGGGTGCTGAGGTCGCCGACCGCGTGTAGGGGTCGCGACAGGGCGTCGGTCACTAGTAGGCTCTGGCGCGAGACGCAGCCGCCGGCTGTGGTGCAGACTTGGGTGGTGATCTTGGGGTGGACTTCGGGTATCGCCGTGCCTATCTTTTGGGCTGTGGTGAGGGCGACTAAAAAGGGCAGCACAGCTGCCAGCTTGAGTGACATTTTGGACTATAGATCGCGTGGCTTGGCGAAAGGTTATCTCTCTCAACTAGGTATGTCATAGAGGCGCACATGATGGCTTCTTATATGGCCTAACCGGAACTCGTCCTAACCCTTGATGATCTACGTTCTTGCCATCAAGAGCCGTAGTCTGGTGTTACGTATCGTAGATCATCGAAACAAAATGCCCTGGTCTCGACTTTATCCAGCTCGACTTCTCTGCGCGTATCTATCAAATCCTGGCGGCACGTCGGCACGTACCCTGAAACTCAAACTGGCAGTACCGAACCGAGCTGTCCGGATCATCGACGAAGGGGTTGAGGGGCCTGGTGAAGGTTTTCGTCTGAAGTCTCATGGTGGCGAGTCGACACCTCCTACAAGAGATTTAGCCGGCACACAGCGCCGTGACCCGGTTTCGGAGTCTTCCATAGCACACTTAGAATGATAACGGCAGTTCCATTTAGGATATCGTTTAGTGTGCAAAGCTTCGAAAAGTTCACTTTGGGAGGAAGTGATGGGGTTAGGATTCCAGGGCAAACGAATGGGATCCAGGATTAGATGTTTCGCCAAGGTCTGTGACAACGAAACGTTTACAACACCTCAGACATGATAACAGCAGCGAAGGAAATATGCCTAAATGGAAACACCGGGATCAAGGTGCTCCAGGCTGGCTCAGCAACGTTTGCCGGCACGGATATGCGAGGACGAGGCTTTAGAGCGGGTTACCATGTAAGTCTATGTGCACATAGCGCTGCCAACTACTTGCGAGATGTAGAAGAATTGTCACTATTGAACGCCTCTACTTGATCGTGCTTGTCTTTTTAGATGGCTCAGCGTGCATCTATGCATCAAGGCTCCGACAGCGGAAACAAATACGCTCCTCCATATACACTATGCATCTGCTCCTGGTGCCAATGTATCTCAGATATGCACCCAGCTTCCTACTGCATCATACGATCTGTGATGATGCGCCGCCCAATGACTATCATGCCCCATCACTGCATCCACGACAGGATCTCACCCTACGGATCTGACCTGGGTTGGGTGCTTAATCGGTGACTGCAATTCCGGTCTCCCTACTTCGAGTGATTCCATGATGTGCTTAAGACCAAGGCCATCTTCCCACGTCATCAGGTTCTCGTACCAGAAAGGTGTCGTCATATCAGACGATAGACATGTGGAGGTCGAAACGGAGTCGACAAGTCCAGGAGTGACCGCCCTAGCAAGGGACGCCGAGCCCAACTTGCCATCGAAGTGGCTTGTCCACTTGCATCGACCTGTTTAGAGTCTGGATGATTGGCTCACATCCTCCTTCGACATATCCAAGACACTGATCGTGAGCTCGTCCGCTCTACTGTCGTCTCCGTGGATTCTCGAGGGACTTTCCGGCAACTTCAATTTGAGGCACAGATGTCAAGAAAGGCTCCGAGCTTTCGCCTCCTCTCTGGGAGGAGCTGAGACGCGGCAGTACGCCGCGTAATATCCGATCCCAGTCCTGATAACACCGTGGTATCGCTGCGGCCTATATGGCGGGACCCATGGGGTAGGTGACCCTGGACAGCCCTGATCGCTCAAGAACTTCCCAACAAGCATGCAAATACAGCATGGTCGAGACCGTCCCCATTCCATCACATTGTCCGGTCTGTGCCGCTCTTGCGCGTTGTGAAAGGAGGATTTTGTATCCCCAACTCCTGATTCCGCCTCTTGGGTTGGTCTAGGTCCTGTTGCTCTACGTGAAATCCCACGTCCATGGACGACACAGTCCTCTCGAGCGCCCAGTTTATAAGCAGCAGGAACAGTTCGTCGAACCGTTTGCTCGCCCACAAGTCGTCGAACTTTCGGAATCCGTGCGGCATGCCCTTGAATAAGTGTACTCGTCGTGGCACTCTTTAACCAGTCATTAGCACCCTGGAACGAAAAGAATGACAAGGCCATGACCCAAAAAAACATACGCAGGGACTTACCGTAACGACCTCAGCCTTTCAGCAAAAATGAGACCATCGTCCCGAAAGAAGTCCATACCGGCAATCATGAGCGCCGTCCGCGGGAACCTCGCCAGCTCCGCGTCCTTGGCCAGCGGGACGTTCAGCAGCGGATCCAAGGGGTCCTCTGCTCCCAGCATGTCGACGAGGCGGTCATAGACGTCCTTGGACATGCCCGCCGCGTTGGCGCACTGCACCCTCGACATCGCCTCGCGGGACCGGAACAAGTGGTACGGGAAACTGCTCTCCTGCAGGAGCCAGGGGACAGTGAGCACGAGGCCTTTGATCCTGCCTTTGTTCTTCCGCCGTCCGGCGAACGGGGCGCACCGGTCGTATACCTTGTCTTCCGCCGCGACGTCGTCGGAGGACTTCTTCAGCTCGGGATCCTCTTTCTCTGCTTCTTTCCCCTTCCTCTCCTGTTCACCCTCTTTCTTCCCCTGCCCAGTCTTCCCGCCATCACCCGTCCTCATCCTCTTATCAACCCGCGCCTTCTCCTCCCCGCCACCCTCCTCCGCATCCTCATTACACACCCGCAACGCCGTACTCGCCGCTATCCCCGCCCCGCACGACAACCCCACAATCACAATCTCCTCCGGGTCGATACCCAGCCTCTCGGCGTTCTCAACCACCCACTCGAACCCATCTTTACCATCCGTGTGCTGCGCCGGGTGCCTATGCTGCGGCGCCTCGCGGTAGCACACGTGCACGACCACCACCCTCAACCGCGCCGCCACCATGCTGCACAGGTGCCGCTCCGTGTCGGGCGTGCCGAACACGTAGCCCCCGCCGTGGTAGTACACCACGCCCGGGACCCTGTCGAGCCGCAGCTCGTCCTCGCGCTGCACGCGCGTGTACACCCGCACCGTGAGTTTGTCCTGCGGGCTTTCGCCAGAGCCCGTCCGGCGGATGACGTCGGTCTCCTCGATGCGCACGGCGGACTCGAGACCCTGGGCCGAGATGTTGCGCGCCGCGTTCTCCCGCCGCTCGGAGTTGGCTGCCGACTGTAGTTGGGATGCGGACTGGTGGGTCGGTAGGCTGGCCGTGACGCCCTCTTCTGGGTGGAAGGCTACGAAACGCTCCCATTCCGGGGCGGGGGTTCCGTATTCGGTGAAGTCCATCTTTTGGGGGGGTTTTCCGCGGGGAAAAAAAAAGAAAGAAAGGGGGAGGTTCTAGACTAAGTGAGAAAGGCTTTCCATAAGTAAACGAGGTTTTCCCTCACCGACGGAGGGGGGAAAACAGGAGCCAGGGATGAAAGCAGATGCGGTTTTCGTGCTAAGGCAAGGTACCCGAGATGTATGACGGTTTGAGAATGAGGATGGGCAAAACTTGTGTAATGTTTAAGAATGCCGTTCCCCCCCTCCCCTTTTGGCGGCGACCTTGTGTTCTTGTCTCACCGCACATGGCAAGCTTCCAAGATGGGGGCACCTATAGGCCGGCCAATGAGGAGGTCATCTCCGATTCCAAGATCTTTCCAAACGACGTGCATCGAATACCCGATTTCTATGCTGCGTGTGGGGCTGGCTCCAGCGACCTTGACATCACCGCCGGCATGTTCCCACCCATTCCGTCCTTTTTGTTTGACAGACTGGACAGTTATGAGTCTTTACTCTGTACCACACGCTGTCAGCGGAGACTATCCTCCGGGCAGGGGTGCCGGGGACTCTCCTAAGGGGTCCCGGCGGCTGACTTACACGTGTACCACTGTAATAAAGTTCTCTGAGTACCTGGCTGTTATAAACGCTTCGTTCGGTGTGTGTGTGTGTCTGTGAGTGGCACTGCTCCCCCTGCTCCCTACAGCGGACGTGAAGATCCGATCCCGATATACACACAAGTCTGTTGTAGTGTACATGTGTATTAAGCGGAGACAGCCCTCCAAGAGAAGGCTCCAGAGATATCCGGATCCGATTATCGCGGTTTCGTCATACCGTCCGCTCCGAGATAATTAGTTGTCATTTTTGTCAGCTTGTTGTACACTACACCAGTAGCGGTTTCGGTGTCGACGTCAGTCTTTTGGAATCTCCAAATACTAGCTGCCGCATGTCGCTACGGTGAGCTTTTTACCCCAACCAGGATTCCATCCGTGACACCACTCCCCACAGGGAGCTTTTCCTCCTGCTGGCCAATCAGGAGAGACGACTTAAAGCAGTGTTGGATGGGTTCTCAGTCACAAAATGCATCGAGCAATCTACAAGACGTGACACTCGACAACAGGTATTTTGTAAGTTGTCTGCGCTCATGTCTCACTTGTCCACTTCCAAACTCGTCTCTTTCATGTTCTCCGCGCTGTAAACGCCAATGTTGATATGCCAGGACTTGACTTTCCAACCAGCCGGAAGCCAGCATTGTCCTCTATCTACACCATGCTCCATTGTGGATGACGAACTGTATGTACAGCACCGTATACTTATTCTACAGAACACCAAGTCCCAGAGCATTTGCGACGTCCGGACACATTGCCCCTGCGGAACTGGTCTGCGTGCATTACTTGGCCAACACAACTGCCAAAACTCGGCATGCCGCTGCGGCGTAGCACTTTCTCTTCCTGCTTGCATATATGTGCGTGTTGCGTATAGACTTGCCGCTGTTGCGCTCGCCTTTTCTATCATGAATCATCTCAAAGTAATCGCCCCTGGCTCTAATCGTCGAACTTCTTGCCCCTAGCAGAGGGGGTGCGCACATGGTGCAGCATCGGGGACGCCGGCCGCGACGTTGTGAGGCCGGTGGGCGGCATCAGCGAGTCCGACTTGAGGGAGTCGATGGGATCCGTGTTCAGTTTGGTCGTATCGGTATATCTCGGTGTGCGGTCAATGGTCGTCTTCTCGAAACTGACGACGCTGATCGGCGGCGGGCGATTTCTCCTCCGCTCCGGCCCGCTGTACAGATATGTCGAGGCAATGACAAGCAATGTGCCAAAGAGGAACTAGTCGCAGTTTTGTGTTAGAACGCCTGACTGGTAACAGGAATAGGGGGGCGCAATTGCTCACCGGAGCGGTCACTTTGAAGTCAAAGAACCAGACGCTAAACAGGAAGCTGATGACTATGCTTATGCTGGTAGCAAAGTTCTTGGCGATATTGTCCGCGTAGTTGATGACCAGCGAGGCCAGCACGCCGCCAACAGCCTGCAGCACGATCGCCGTCCACACGATCCAGTTGTACCCGTCGAAGAAGCCGTGCTTGGCAATCTCCTCGCCGTCGTTCATGATGACGCCAAAGATCAGAGCCGGGAACAGCGAGTAGAAGGACAGCTGGATGTTTCTCGTCCAGACCGATACTGGCGTTGCGGAGTCCTTCAGCACTTTCTCAAAGTACACGCCCGTCAGGCCCGAAACGACTGCCGCCACCAGGACCGCCGTCAGGCCCACGGAATAGTTCATGGCTACGGCGCCCGCCTGGTCTTCCTTTATGCCCTCATATGTGGCAGATCGTTTCGACAACTCGCCCGCGAGGCCACCGACGGCGCGTTTCGTCAGCTCCATGGCCACGTCCGCCACTTCGTTCGCCATGTGGCCCAACTCGTGCACGGATGTGGGGAAGAAGTGGTCACTCGTGTCGTGTATAACCATGGCCAGGTCTTTCGAGTTTGACGGTATCGAAACGACGGAGACTCCGATGGTTAGGATGACGAGGGATAGCCATTTCCTAGATCCGAGGGGCCGGCCGAGCATTATGACGCTAAAGAAAGCCGTGGTAAGAATCTAGACCAGACTTTGTTAGCCTAGATCCGGTGGCTGGGCTTTTACACGCAACGCAGTTTGGGGGTTGACTTGCTTTCAGCTCGTAGAGGATCTGGAAATGGACCGGATCCAGGTTGCCCAGAGCCACGTACTGCAGCGTGTTCTGGAGGGTATATAACGTTGCCGGTACGACCAGCTTCCACCCGTCTCCCGAGAAGACAGAGTTGTATATTTGTTGGAAGAGGACTGTCGCTGGGGTTTGTGGTGCGAGGTTTCCCGAGACCTCGTATATCGCAAAGGTGAGGGCTACTGCCAGCTTGAGCACTTCGGCGAGGAAAACGGCGGTCGAGGCAAAGTATCGGTGATCGCCTTGTGGTGGCATTATGCGTGAATAATGCATTATCTAGGATGCCGTTGTGTTAGCTAAGACTCGTCGACGCCGGACGTCCGAGATATTCGAGATCGACATACAAGTATAAGGGCGGAGTTTTGGAAGGTTAGCTGCGTATCGAAAGCGTTAGTATGGGCTCCTGGACGGTCTTCTTCAACTGGCAAATGGAGCGACTTACAGTGATCAGTGACACTTGCTTCATGGGCATGCCGAAGAAGCTCGACCCTGCGGCCGGAGGAGCATCAAGAAGAGCCATGACGAGGATGTTGACCCAGCAATTAAACGGCTGCCGGAGACCGAGGGAGCGATTGAGTTAGCAAAGCGGTACAGCTTATTCCAGGTCTCCTCGAAATATAGGTGTTCAGTAGATATGTCGAGAAAGAGACAGTCGTCTGGATATTGTGAGGCTGTTCTCGTTGTGTGCGGATGCAAATATGCAGGGCCAGCACGCGATGACGTCGAGGGATCCAATTTACGGTCCCTGTGCCAAAATGCTTCGATAAGCCAGCACAAGTGACCAATGATGTTTGATAGTTCTACAAACTGGGCAGAATATCCAATCTGGGTCTCGAAGATGTTCAAAATCAGCAGTAGGAAGAGGTCAAGGCCGTCGAGAGAGGAAGAGAGAAATTTAGACCTCTCCAAATTTTCGTAGAGCTGCAAGTCAAAGATGAAGGGTGGTAACGCGATCCTGGCACCCCCCTGACCGCGTGCATGCAGATCTTTCTCCAGGCGGGGTTCAATAGCGGTACCGAGCGCTGCGCGGGGTTGGACCAGCCACTTTAGGTATCGTCACCGTACCTCAATACAGCTGCCAGCCGAGAGCCGGGGTGTCCTTGGACGATCCGATCAAACTCAAAGTCGTATTTTCAGATCCCCGATCCTGTTCGATATTGCGGAGGATAGCTCTGTTGTGTTTTTGGGAAAGGAAGAAAAGAAGATGCAGAAATGTCTCTTTTGTGTTAGGCACCATTGGCATCATTATGGCGGTGAGCTATGTGCACGCGCGCACAATTTGCTAACAACTTCTCCATCCAGACCTCTCCTTTTCCAGGATCCATCAAGTCATGAGGTCACTGGCGGCCGGTTCTATGTCCACGCTAAAAGCGCCACGTCCACTAAGAGCGGGCGAGCATGATCGCGGGCCGTCGAATCCCAAGCTATGCCGGCTTTGTGCGCTGTGGCTTGCCCACCCAATTGTCTGGACTGGCACTGGCTCCGAGCGACCACATGGCACATCCAACATCTGTTGCAACCACTACGCACGAGGGCAAGTATTTTCCAGCCCTTGGTCCTTACTGTCTATTGGCTAAGTCTCAAGGAAACGGTGCAGAACGGAAACAGAACTGCACAAGAGATGGCTGGGCCATGACATGTTCTGCAACTTGGTTGTAACGGCTTCTTCTCTAAAAACAGGGTATCAAACCGTGTGATGTGTATGCGCTGGAATCTATATCCAGCCTCCTCAACGCCGTCTTCACCACCATTCTCGTTCTATCTATATCTCCCCACAAAACACCATCACGCAGCGATGGGAGCCTGAACACCAGCTGCCGCGGCAAGCTGGAGCACGTTCGGCTGGCCGGGCTTGTTCTGCGGATATCGAGAGTTGAAGCCGATGACACTGCGGACCACCTCGAACGTCGCCGTCTGGATCTGCAGTTTCTGCGTCGCGACGAGCCACCTCACGTCTTCGCTGCATGGCGGTGTGGTTAGGGAACCGGAGTAGCTGTGTGTTGCGCAGTGTCAGCTCTGGCCACTCAACGATGGTAGAACGGGCCTTGAAATTGCATCTCAGGAAACTCACCTTTGGAAAGACCCAGTCAGGAGCGCGGCAACAATCTCCGTCATGGCCAGCGGCGCCGTCTTGGTCGCCGTCCCCGGCGTGGCGATCTCTCCGACCTTGCTGAAGACCGTCTCGAGCACGCTGGACGACACGCCGGGCGCCGTGACCATGGGCGTGGTGAGGAACCCCTGCTTGCCGCCAAAGGCGCCGTCGGTCGGCGGCGCGGGCGTTGGCTCCTCCTGTCGCTTCGCCCCGCGCATGCGGAACCGGAGCTTCTCGGGAGCCGGGGCAGCGACCGGTGTCTCGGCGACGGGGGCGGCAGCTGCTGCTGGAGCGGCGCCGCCGTTGTCGAGGTCGATGAAGACGCCGATGACGGCGATTTCTTGCTCGGCGGTCTGGAAGACCATGTGCATTTCCACTGCGACGTATGGTTAGATGGGCGGTTCGAACAGTGATCATGCGTCACTTAGACGGTATGGTAAAGGGATCTCACTGGCTATGCTAGTGCCATTGTCTAAATGTTCGCTCGGGAGATGGAAATGCGCCTGCTTGAACTCGTAGGTCATGTTGGCGATAACAAGCGAGCCTCCCTGCGCGACAATCTCCACCGTTGTGCCCAAGTTCTCGAATTCAGTGCCCTCCGCGAAGTCGGGGATCTCCAGCCGCAGGTCTGTCGCCGACACCATCTGGAAGACCCCGTCCACCATGTCGATGGGAGACTGCTTCGTGCCGGTAGCGCAGGCCTGGTTCACCTCGGGGTTCAGGGCGACCCAGTTGAGCGGGCCTTCCGCACCCGCGTAACCAAAGGTCGATATGGGGACGGATGCGCCCTCCTCGGCACGGGGATGGAGGAAGGTGCCGTAGGAGCAGGAGCCGAAGACCTGCCTCGCTGACGCGACTATTAGAGCGGTTTTGAGGAGGAAAGAAGCCATCGTGCGGACCAGCAGACGAGGTAATCAAGCGAGCAAGTTTGAGATCAAAGCACGGCCGTAAGAAAGGAAAGATGAGAAACAAAACGAATGACGGTGCCAGACCTGAAGAAGCGAACGAGAAGCAGGATTACGAAAGTATAACGGCCCTCGTGGGAATGTTTATAAGATGGTTTGGTGGCACATGCTCGAGGCCGCGTATATATTGCTATGGCGTGAGCCTCACCACGGTTCACCTCAAAAGTTAGACATATTCCAGGTGATGGCTAGGGTTTGGGTTCGCCGCCCAGTCGGAGCATTTCGCGGCCTCCTTGATACTTACCAAGGAGTATCACAATTCGTCCACTCCGGCACTGCAGCCAGACACGGCGCACCTCCCGCGGCCACGGGCTTACGTATGTAAGAACCAAAGTGACGGTCTGGAACTGACTGGTAGCCAAGATGGCTGGAAGTAACAGAACAGTACCCTGCTACGAGAGGGCTGCCCCTGCCAAGGGCTTTGCCGCTGCACGCCGCCCTTGGCTGCGGCACTTGGCCGTTGGCGTCCTGTATCCCATGTGGCAAGTCGCCAAAGGCTCGTAGTCGGAGCAGAAGCTTCGGTCGGAGTAACGACCAGCCAGTGACAAGGTTTAAGTTGATGTTTAGACTCGCAGAGCCGATTGCACTCGATCTCGCAGTTACTCATCTTGGTCATTCTGCGGTGCCGGGTGACTGTCTTCGTCCGAATTTCTTCGGCACATCTGGCAGTAAAATCGCAGCATAAACCAAACCCAAAATAATCACTCGCAAGGACTTTATTTTCGGGGCCCCGAAACGAAACAAACTCTTCGGTTCCCAACCTAGCATGGCAGATGACAGTCTAGACTCCTAAAGACCAGAGGGTGAATATTCGAGACTCGCCAAGTCCGTCGTCGCTGGGTAGGAATTCTTCGATTTGGCCGCCAAGCGGGCATGTAACCGACGCGTGTCTGTGCCCCTGTCCAGGGGCGCGGTGGCTGCTAATCTGGTGGTCTTGGTCAATTCTTGGCTAGTTATTCCTGCGTGTCTTCTTCGATTTCGGTCGTACGACTTCTGAAACCGCACTTCTTTTGGTATGTTCGGTGCACAATCTCGTGTCTATCGCCTGAAGCCAAGTATGGATGAGTTTCGCCGTTCGATTCGATAGTCGCCAGGAATTGACTGACCATTTGTTCGTGGGCAACGTGTTTGAATGCATAATAGAGAGAATGACGGAACGCGGGTACTCCGTTCCACGTAGCAAAGAACACAATTAGAGTGAATGTGAAAATTGACAATTGCTCGGTACTGATACCTGGTATTGCCAGAATGCAACAAGAGATATCTGGTCTGTACACTACGGTACAGGAAATGCAAAAAGGGCTCTGCCTTATGCCACACAGCCGCCCAGACTCCGCAAACGCCTCTCTACCCTGCCATGCAAGAAAGGACCAGAAGACAACCCGAAAACCACTATGCCACGCAATCAATGCTCCATCTAATGATCCGTGTTCGCACCATCAAGCGCAATGCTCTTCGCCAAGTTGGGACTGGGCAGCACAAGCCTGCCCTCCCCCGTGGGAGCCGTCACGGCCGCCCTCTTGCCGCTGAACGAGTTCCGCCTCTCGCGGTGCCTCCCCTCCACGACATCCTCCCTCGTCAGCCCGAGCAGGTCCCTGCTGAGCCCCATCGACGCCAGGAAGTGCACCGTCTCCTTCCACTCGGCGTCCTTGCGCGCCTGGTCCCACCCGAGCTCTTCACTCAGCACGTCGACCACGCGCGGGAGCGTCTCGAGCGCGGCCTGCGCGTCCAGGAAGGCGAGACGCATGCGGCGCGCCAGCACGTCGGCGGCGGTCTGGGCGAGCTCGCGGCGGGCGCCGTAGCGGATCTCGGCCTCGACGAAGGGGAGGCTGGGGACTAGGCGAGAGGTCTCCTTGGAGGAGGACAGGGAAGCCACCTCCCAGGCGCGGTCGCCGTAGCAGTCAGCCAGGTGCTGCGCGACGTCGGCGTCGAGGCCGAAGGTGGCGACGAGCTGCGAGGGGAGGAGGGGCGTGTAGCCGTGCGCGCCGATCAGGCGGACGTGGTGCGTCTGGCAGGCGCCTGCTTGGCTAGCGTCGAGGTCGGGGGCTGCGGGGGTCAGCGGCGCGTTGCTGCCGGGGGTGAGGTTGAAGACGCGGACGGCCTCGTCGACGGCGTCTTCGGCCATTTGGCGGTAGGTGGTCCATTTTCCGCCGGCGCAGGTCAGGAGGCCGGAGGGCGAGACGGCGACGAGATGGTTGCGGACGAGGGACTCGGTGTTCTTGGCCTTGGGGTCGCGGACGAGGGGGCGGATGCCTGTGAAGGTGTTAGGGGTCTGATAAGCTTACTCGTTTTCTGTTAGCAGGTGGGGGAACGTACCTGACCACGCAGCAAGGACGTCATCGCGAGACAGCTTCTTCTCGGGAGAGAGGAACTTGCGGATTTCCTTAAGGATGAAGTTGATTTCCTCGTCTTTGGGGACGGGTTCACGCTCAATCGCGCAGGGGTTGTCGGTAGTTCCGGCAATAGTCCGTCCCTCCCAGGGCAAAAAGAAGATAACTCTTCCGTCGGATGAGGCCTGCAGAATTCCGAGCTCGTCGGGGCAGAAGTCCTTCGGCAAGACAATGTGCACGCCAGAGCTCGGCGCAACCAGCTCCTTCCTGTTTGGATCATCCAGCTTCTCCACCGCATCGGAGTAGGGTCCTGTGGCGTTAATCACACCTTTGGCGTACACGACATGCTCGTCGCCGTTGCCGGAGATGGTGTCACGTATCCGAGCACCGCAGATCTTTCCAGTGGTGTCCTTTTCGAGCTTAGTCACCTCTGCGTGGTTGAGGATCGTTGCGCCGTACAGAGAAGCGGTCATGGCCAGAGACACATTTACTCTAGCATCGTTTTGCTGTCCATCGTAGTAGACCAGGGCGCCTGTGAGCTTATCTTTCTTCAGCAGAGGGAAGGCATCGAGTGCTGCCTTCTTACCGAGCAGGTACGAGCTGGTTAGGCCCATACCCTGGCTCCAGGCGAGCAAATCGTACGCCTTGGTTCCAGCCCAGAAGTAAGGTAGCTGCCACCAGTTGTACACGGGCAAAAGAATGGGGAGCGGTTTGGCGAGATGAGGCGCCACATCAAGGAAGGTAGAGCGCTCGCGGAGGGCCTCACGCACAAGCTCGTACTGGTTGTAGTCGAGGTTCCAGAAGGCCTTTTCCAGGTAACGCACGCCGCCGTGCACTAGCTTGGTCGATTTGCTAGACGTGCCAGAGCTGAAGTCGTCGCGTTCAACCAAAGCAACGCGAAGGCCGCGTGTGGCAGCGTCCAGCGCAATACCGGTACCTGTCGCGCCGCCGCCGATGACGAGAAGGTCATACGGGTCCGAGGCTGTGCTGTGCTTCTTCAGTTCTGCGAGGTGATCGAGGCGGGATTTCGTTTGGGGGAAAGTCGGGGGGACGATGCGTCCCGAGCCATCGCGTTCTAACGGGGCTAATGGCTGGCGTGGGAGCCTTGTATTTGAGCGTCGCGATTGTATGACATAGAATGCCGCTCCGGCTGAGACTGTGACTGTTGCTGCCGCGACATAGCGCCCTATCCTCCTCGTACCGTGCCGTGCGGACATGGTGAAGATGTGTATACTGTGATTTCTTTCCTGGCTGGCTCGTCGTCTTCGGGACAAGACAGGACGCAGTTGGGGCGGAGAGTGCAAATGCGGAACAGGAGAAAGAAAGCTCGGGGAAGCGAGAACGGGTCTCGATGTTGATATATTTCAGGTCGGAACGGAGATCGGATGATGGTCGGGAGTCTCAGTTTGCCTTGACCTGACCCATTCTGATGCACGTCTGTGTCTAGCACCGGACTTTTTGCTTTCCACCCACTGGTCGCTTATCGCAGAGGCCTCGCCTTGACGTGTTCCGACCACTGGACATAGGGCGTCATCTGGCAGCGCCTTGCCAGCCCGAACCTTCTTTTTCCACCAACGGGGTGTCGCGGAGTCATGGCCAGGCGCGACCCCACTGTTAGCCATGGCCAGCTCTCCAATAGCCATTCCATCACAGGCAAAACTCGTCTTCCTCGCCGACTTTCCCGTCCTTGCCGTGGTCCAAAACCCCACGCTCCATGCCTTCGCGGGTGGAAAACCGAGCGACCGAGCCATGGGGCTGGATGTGGGATGTTCGGGCTTGGATCTACGAGCTGCGTTAGCTGAAGAGCCGCTATGCATCTCGGTAATCTCGCCCGAGAAACACCTGCGTGGCTTTTCCCGATGCACGTCTTGTGTCCTGCTAAACCCGGCCACCGAATCCTCCGCCCCTCTCTTTTCCAAAGCTACGCCCCCATGTAGCCCCTCTTAATCCACAGAAACCAGAAAACCTTACCACGTGCTCTTTTCAGAGACTGGTCAGAGTTTTCCTGGCAGCTCCACCAGTTCTTCCATTCCCGGACTTTGCGATCCGGGAAACGGAGACGTCTCTCGAGTCAGACGTCTATTGGCATTCTCGACGAGTCTCAGTCATCTCGTGCTCTGTGTAAGCAACAGCAACACAGGTCGAAAGAATGATAAATAGGGAGCATGGCCTGCCCAAAACCAGGAGATCGACACGATGTGTGTTGTAATGGTGCTTCGTTGCATCCCCCGTGACCAAAGTTGACAATTGCGGTGGTCGCATTTCCTACGTCATGAGTTTGTCACCAACTCGTCCTTTTTGCCTCTGCCCAAGCAGTGCTCGTGACCTTGAGTCCCGTGATTCTGCCCTGGGCAATGATGGAACTATCCAACTCCATTTGCTTCCGAGGCTTCCAGTCTAGAGGGATCACCGATCAGAGCAGGTTTCTGGTTCTCTTGGGCTCAGTCTGCTAGCGACAAGTTATGAGACGCAGCTGAGTGTCATGAGCGCCGATGGTCCTTCAGTGGCGTATGAAATCATGTCATGTCTGCTGGTACTGTGTATAGGCCTGTGGTCTCCCTCTACAGAGTGCACAAGCTGGCTGAACGACATCGTATCATAAGGTAAGCGTAGTGTCTAGCGCAGTCTAGACTTACAGCAGGCCTACTGTACTATATCGGACTACTGGCGGGCGTCAAGTGTGTCGATGGGGCCTCTTATCTGTCTACCGAACGCACAAGTCTGCATGTAAGAAAAGCCAGGGGCGCTAGAAAATTCCTCGCAGCCCCCTATACCCGTGCTTGCATAGCCATTTGGCCGTTGATTGTGGTAGTGTTTTATTGCATACATAGTACGACACTTGCATGTGTGCCTGCATAGCCGCTGGTCCGTACATGAGGGATTTTGACATACTATTGCTCGGTTTACACGGCGTGCTTGCAGCCGTGAGAGGCGCAGTGCAACTATCAAGCCACAGGCCAGAGTTGATGTTGGTGACCTGCTTTCTCAAGCGATTCTTTTCCTGATCTTGGTGCATAGGTCTCGAGGTCGATGTGATGTAGAATAGCATAGGTAGTAAAGAGAAGGCTCAGCTTGTGTTGAGCCTGGGATACATCATGAGTCCTCAACCCCTTAAGCTGTGCGACGTACACATGTACTGTCCTATCTAGCGACTCTTCTCACTGGATCATTAGTCTATTCGCGGGTCCTTGACGAGATAGAATGAATTAAGATATGCAAAGGAGGACTTCAGTAATGGAATGCAAATTATTGAAACCAACTTGAATTTAGTATATCGTCTGAGCTATGAACAATTCAGCACCTAAAGGTGCTCGCTCGCTCAAGCTATATATGAGCAATGCTTTGCTTTTTTCCCGGATAAATAATTTCAGACTCGAGATTGACGCTGCTAACGCTCGAACGCCAGAGATCATTCAACACATTTCTTCTCGTAGCCTTCGTCGATGCTCAGGACAGTGCTGTTTCCCCTGCCTTGCACAATACCCCGTTTCCTCTCCTCTCCCATGTTTGGATTCGGCCTTGCGCCGACTCAAACCATGTCCTTGACCTCATGCCTGTAAGTGTTCGACCAGACACTGCGTTTCCATTGCAACAGTCTCGGCAGTCCCCAGTAGGGAGTGTTGATTGGGCTGTCGTTGCCAGTGTAAAGGAAAACATCGTAGAGGAAGCCACCGGTCAAGCATCCAAGGAATGGAGATACCATTGGGATCTGTGAGTCGACTTGTTAGTATCAACCAAGACTTTGTATTTCAAATTTGCACGTCAAGACATACCCAGAAGTAGTAGTCGCCTGCAGACCAGACCTCGTGTCCATAGCCGATCATGTAAGAAACAAGACGCGGGCCGAAGTCACGAGCCAAGTTGAGAGCATAGCCGGTCTCCCATCCGAAGCAGGCACCAAGGCCGAAGATGAGGAAGAACAGGCACAGCGGCATGAGGTTTCCGGCACCGTTGTCGACAAGAGCGTAGATGACAAACATGAGGATGCCGCTAGCGATGAACTCGGAGAAGAACATGCCGGTCTTGGACAGGAACGCAGCCGGGTAGGTGCAGAAGATGCCGGCGGTCGAGGTGTCGAGGCCGACGGTGCGGATGCCGACGCCACCCTCGAACACGTCGATGGCGGACCTGTAGTTTCCGTAGACGACTGCTGCGGCTGTCATGGCTCCAAGGAGCTGAGCGATGAAGTAAACGGGGAACTTGCGCCACGGGAACTTGCGGTAAACGCAGTTTGCCAACGTGACAGCAGGGTTGAGGTGTCCTCCTGACTTCCCAGCAACATAGACGCCGAGCATGACAGCGAGACTATAATGAGGCTATTGTCAGAATATCGACTTACAAACCGTTTTTGAGATGAGAAAGGTTTTCACATACCCCCAGCCCCATGAGATGCTCTGGTAGTCACCCTTCTTGTTGTCGCTGAGAACGACCTGGGCCACGACACCGTCTCCGAAGCAGATCATGATGAAGACACCGAAGAACTCGGAGAAGGCATCCTGCCAGATGGACCTGATCTTGCTCCAGCGCAGCTCAGTCTCCACCTCCGGGATGGTGCCCGGTGGCGAGGAAGGCATCGAGGAGACCGCTGTTTCGTTGTGTGCCGTTTCGACGCCCATGGTGTCGACAGGTCGGTCAAACTTGAGGTCTTTGAGATCCGAGCCGACGAAGGTGGAGGGGGAAGAGGAGTGGGAGAAGGAATTCCGGGGTGATGATTGCCTGATCTCTAACGAATTCATGTTTGGAGAATTCAGATGTAGATCCGGGGGAGGAGCCAGATGTTTATGTAGTGGTTCCTGTGACAGAAACTGGGGAACCCAGCAATAGGTTATAGTTATACGCTTCCACGGGTCCGAAGCAGCGAGAGGAGTAGTTGAGCCCCGTGGGGACTGTGAGATGTGTGGAGAGAGGGTTGGAATCTTGAATCCGGAGTGAGGAGCTGAGGTTTGAGGATCCGAGAGCTGGGGCAGATAAACAGATTCAATGTTCAAACCCTAGTATGCAAGTCTCGTGGCCAGTAAGGTTCTGGTCTCATGCATCCAAGGTCTAGGCGGCCGAGTCCGAAGGATTCACGATCTTTGTGTGGTATGGGTATAGCTCGTGTGCTTGAGGAAGGTGAGTGTGGAATGGTCTGACGGGCTCAGGCGACGTCGTACCCAGACTGTGGGTTGCTACTACACAATAGCGGAGAAAGACGAAGATAGGCGGTCCTGCTGCGATGTTAGTATTCGGTGTTTCGGTCTGCATGCCCGTATCACCAATAAGAGGCAAATCCCCGCCGTCAGATCCGCCTTCTCGATATGTCATCTTGGTGCACTTACAGAGTTGCGGCAGTTCTTTCCACGCAAATCGGTAATGGACACACTTCACCGAGATGCATCCAACTGTACCCGTTTAGAAAGCCTTTCTTGTCTATGCAACACCGAGTTGCATCGAAACATTGGAGTCTTGAATGGAACGGACTTCGACAACGGACCGATAACGATTCCAGACCCGAGTCTAGTTAGTGGGTGTGGCTTGACAAGCTGAGATAGTCTCTAGACTAGCACAAGTGGCTTTTGGCCTCTTCTGAAACGGTGCGTATTGCCCATCGCACGCCACCAGACTTCCTGTCTAGCGATGAACGCTGCTTTCATATTTTGTACAAGCCGGTGATACCGACGTTGATCGTAGACCTCGAGCTCGTAGAAAGTCCATCAAGGTCCAATCACGCCAGGTCGAGTGACGTGTGGGTACGCAGAGCCTGTCGACCCTTACCCACACAGTCCTAGTCAGATCTAACGGGCATGGCACCGATGCGTCTTCGCTATCCCCGGGTGTGCGAGCCTCGGCGTCCACATGTACGCCTGCTCGCCAAGAGTCTCTCTCTAACTGTGATCACTGTGATCTCAGACGTGCACCGAATCGCACAACTCGGTAGCATCTGCCCGACGTCATCCGCTTCGCCGCTTCTTGAATTGGTTATTGGTCCGAGGATCAAAGTTCGAACGTTAAGTGTGGGCCTCCGTAGGATCCGTGAAAAATTGCCCTTTTGGCACCGAGGCGCATGCCACATTCCGGACCTGCGTCCCCGAGCGCCAACCGACCAGGCGAACCCGGCTCCGGCGCCCACAACGGAAAGGTCGGCCACCACCAGACCACATGACACGTGTGGGACTGCTCTGAGTCCTGGGAGTTGACGAACTTGGACCCGACTATCTGGCGGAGTGTGGGCTCGCAATTGACCAAAAGCGTCCCTGTGTCGGCCGCGCAAGCAGCAGAGTGGGCTGAAGTTCCACTTCGCGGTGGCTGCGATGCGCTAGTCCCTGGTCAGCTGTCGTGCATGCCTCGTACACCCATTCTTAGGGTCCATAAGTACCGAGTAGCCCCACGTTTAGCCCCTCTTCGCGTGGTTTAGACCCTGGATGCCGATATGCATGTCGGTTGGCAAGGCCCGACATAATGGTTCGTTTGCGACACACTATCAATGAGATCTGTGGCTTGAATCCCCACACAGGCTTTGGACAGAACGACAATCCAATAGACATACCCTGCTGTCTTGCACGAGCATGGGATCGACCACATGCTCTCGATGGGGTAGCTCGGGTAACTCTGCATCTGACCTTCCTAACGTTGGAAGACATTGGAGAAAAATGAGGAGAAAAGAGGAGAAAAGGAGGAGAAAGTGGTATGAGAGGTTGTTCCATCAATCCCCTATCCTCGTCCCCGTGGGGAACGGGAAGGGAGGTCTTGTCCAACGCGCCGGGTTAACTCCTTGCGAAGCTGAGATGGAGTACAAATACTCTTCTCGGCCGTCGTACCTCGTTCTGCTCTGGAATGCAGAAGAAACAGATACCCCGTTCGCCAGCCTTCTTCCTGCCCTTTTTCTCTTCTCTGCTCTCTTGCCTTAATAGGACTCGCTCTATGCCTGCCACTTCAGATATCTCTACCACCGAGAGCTCAGACTATCTCAAGGTCGAAATGTCGGAAACCACCGATCAACACGCAAACGCCCATACCTTTGTTGGTGCCATTGACCAAGGCACAACGAGCTCAAGGTTTCTGATCTTCAACTCTTTGGGCGAGGTCGTGGTCACACATCAGCTGGAGTTCAAGCAGATATATCCCCAGTCTGGGTAAGTTTCTACGTAATCACGTGCGCAATGCGCGTTTCCTGGAGAATCAGAGCTGATACCTCCGTCCTTTTAGCTGGCACGAGCATGACCCACATGACCTCGTCGACTCGGTCCAAACGTGCATTGATGGCGCGGTTGAGGCATTCGAGCGACAAGGCCACTCAGCCAAGGACATCAGGGCTGTCGGTATCACCAACCAGAGAGAGACCACTTTGGTGTGGGATGTCCGGACTGGCGAGCCTCTATACAACGCCATTGTCTGGACTGACATGAGGTCGGCTGAGCTAGTCAGGAACCTCAAGAAGCGCCTTGGGGCATCTGAGGTTACCGGGCTCTGCGGCCTTCCGCTCTCGACCTATCCGTCGGGAGCAAAGCTGCTGTGGTTGATCGAGAACGTGCCCAAGGTCAAGGAAGCCTACGAGCAGGGCAACCTTGCGTTCGGTACCGTCGATACATGGCTGGTTTACAAGCTCAACGGAGGGGCCAAAGCGAACGTCTTTGTCACTGATCCTTCCAATGCGTCGCGTACGCTGTTCATGAACATCTCCACACTTCAGTACGATGACCAGCTCCTCGACTTCTTGAGGATCGACCGCAAAAACATCCACCTTCCCGAAATTGTCCAGTCATCCCACGAGACAGCCTATGGCTCACTCGCGGTGTCAAGGCTGAAGGGAACACCCATCACAGGTTGCTTGGGCGACCAATCAGCTGCTCTGGTTGGCCAGAAGGGCTTCACACCCGGCCTGGCAAAGAACACATATGGCACTGGCTGCTTCCTCCTCTACAACTGCGGTCCTAAGCCCGTAATCTCCACTCACGGCCTGCTTACCACTGTTGCTTTCGACTTTGGTCCCGGCAAGCGAATGTACGCTCTGGAGGGAAGCATTGCTGTTGCTGGCTCCAGCGTCAAGTTCCTCGTCGACAACCTGGGCTTCATCAAGACCAGCAGCGCCATCAGCGCTCTGGCCGAAACTGTCGAAGACAACGGCGGCGTCTGCTTCGTGACTGCCTTCAGCGGGCTCTTCGCCCCCTACTGGATCGATGATGCCCGCGGTACCCTCTTCGGTATTACCGCATACACGCAGCGAGGACACATAGCTCGTGCGACTCTGGAGGCCACTTGCTTCCAGACAAAGGCGATCCTCGATGCCATGGAGAAGGACAGTGGACACAAGTTGACCGAGTTGAGGGTCGACGGTGGAATGTGCAATTCTGATCTTACCATGCAGGTACGTAAAGCAACCTATCTCCGAGAAACACTGGTTCAATGCTGACCATTTTAACCCCACAGATTCAATCAGATCTCATCGGTATCCCGGTGAACCGCCCTGCCATGCGTGAGACCACTGCTTTGGGAGCCGCAATTGCGGCTGGCCTGGCTGTTGGCGTCTGGGACAGCTTTGACGATGTCAAGTACATCAACACCGAAGGTAGCACCATCTTCAAGCCTCTCATCCACGAGAAGGAGAGCGCCGCCCAATTTGCCCGCTGGGAGAAAGCGGTGCAGATGAGCAAGGGATGGCTGTCATGAGTAGCGGGTCTGTGAAGGGGAGGAGTTTCCGGTTTAGCGAACAAGGAGGCGATGTACTGTATGTATCTTATCACTCCAAAGGAGTGAGAGAGCCTCGTAGCGTCTTGCAGGGTGCTCAGCACGTGTGCCCCCTTGTACGTAGCACACGGCGCAAAAGGCGCTAAAAAGCCGGCCCCAAATCGGCGCTTGAGCCGTGTAAGTCTACTTTGGCAGGTTAAACGAACCCGCAATACCACCTAGTTTCTGTTCGTTCCCCAAATAACGGCAGACGCCGTTCAAAGTTAGCTGCAACCACCACCATGAATGAGCGTAGAAAGCCGCATCGTTGACGCGCTCACACTTGTTAAACTTCGCAAGCTGTCCCTGTTTAGGGAGTTGCAGGAAGCGTCGCTACGGATAACAATGCCCTGGAACGAAGGAGCGCTTGCTCCTAGGCGTGTCTCGGCCAGCCCGGGCGAAGGGGAAAGAGGAGAAAAACGAGCTTGCTGGCGCAACTTTGTCAGAATCCGGATGCTGGCACACACAAGTCTGACACCCTTTGACTCCGCTTTTCTTCTCCGGAGAAAGGATTTAGACCGGCTGCACCTTCTGAGGCCTCTGGTATCTCGATCTATCTTTCCCCAGCATTTTGGCTCCATTCCCACTTCCCGCATCCGCGTTTTTTGCAGCTGAATCCTTAGGTAAGGATTGGCAGCAGCCCGCAGTCGTGCTTTCTAACGGTGGCGACACCTAAACCACACCTGAAGACGATCAAGTGCTAACTCGGACTCGTGTGAAAAGTGGCTCCTCTCCGCATTACCGATTTCTTACCACCTTTCTTCAACTTTTCATAAGCTGTTCCGCCATCCGTTCTGCATCTCATTAATGCAGGCAAATGCCGCAACAAGCAAATCCCCACAACATTGGTGACCAGATGACCAGGGCATGGCTAGTAGTGTGAAGGCCGTAATTGTTGGTGACAACATGACCGGTATCGAAGACCAGGATATAGGATCTGGCGAGGAGTATGCCTCTAGCGATGAGGAAAGGACAGCAGCCCCGAACAGTTCCAACGTCACGCGGAAACGGAAACCCGGTGCGCCGGCTCAGCAGAAGACGTCATGCGAGCTATGCAAGGCGCGGAAGGTGAAATGCGATCGTGCAGAGCCGGCGTGTTCTTGGTGCGCGCGCCATGGGAGAGAATGCGTGTACAAGGAAAGGAGGAATAATCAGCACCGGGCGGACCAGATCATGGAGCTGGAGGCCAAGGTTAAGCGCCTTGATGCGCTGCTGCAGGCGCTGGGGCGACGCGTTGAAGACCATGTCCTAAATGACCACGCGACGGGAGCGATAGGGTTTACTCCCCGGTCTGAGCCCTCATCACAGCAATCTCTAGGCTCTCCTGTAGGGAACAGCATCGGGACACTGCCGAGGAAACCCAACGCGACCTTATCTGAGTCTTTCTGGGAGCAACGGTTTGCTGCTCAGCAATCGCTGCGGAACGGAGATCATGAGATGCCCGATATGGACAGGACTTCGGTGCAGTCATTGCTCAACGGTGGCCCGAGCGAGAATCCTGCAAACTCCGTCGCCCGCTCCGTATCGTCGCTTGTCCCGGAACGAGCAGAGGCGAACAGCTTAGGAGAGGATCTGCCACCAAACGATGTCCTGTACACCCTTGTGGATCTCTTCTTCAAACATACCAACACATGGATACCGATCCTGGACCGAAAGACGACTTTCGGCACCTTCTTCGGATCGACTTCACTGACGGAACGCGACCGGATCGTGCTATACGCAATCGTAGCGTGCACTTTGCGTTTCTCCAAGGATCCGCGACTGACACCGGAGCTGAAAGCGCATTATCACGAAACGGCGAAACGGAAAGTGGAACTCTATGCTTTTGAGAATGTCAATATCGAGGCTTCGAGGGCGCTCGTCATCCTTCTTGTCGATATCCTGGGCACATCAAATGGCCCACGCGGATGGAATCTGCTGGCCTTGATTGTGCAGAATGCGAAGCAACTTGGCCTTTTTACCGAAACGAAAGTGTATCTTGCACCAGCTCCGGGGTGTCATCCGGAAACCGGATCACTTCGAATGGTCTCCATCGCACAACCCAAGTCTTTCATCGAGGATGAAGGCCGGAGACGGTTGGCGTGGGTCATATACCAGCTCGATCGGTATGCTACGATCGCCACCCCAACGTTCGATTTCATGCTCCATGACAAGGACATGCAACGGCACCTCCCAACCTCCTATGACCTATTTTCAAAAAACGTCGCTGTAGAGACATGCCCATGTCCCAGCTGGCAAGCTCGAACCGACCTTGTGAACGGGTCGACCTTTCCTCTCATTCACAATCGGCACGATAACCTCGGCAGCTTCTCCTACCACTGCCAGATCCTGCGCATCCTGTCTGGGATCCACGACTTTCTCAAGATGCCGCTGGACACAACATGTGCAGCGGCTATCACAGAGTGGCGCAACACGCATCGCATGCTTGATGCAGCGCTTAACACATGGCTCCAGAACCTGCCCGGCGAATACAGTCGCATCAGCGCTCTTTGCCACTCGGATCCGGCAAGCCGTGTCGCGAACTGGTTCATGCTGCATAGCGTCTTCGTCACTTCCGTTGTGAGGCTACACTCAGCGGCTGCGTATCCCATCATGGCGATGCTGCGCGGTGCTCCTAACCAACCATCGCAGCAGAACGGAGCCTCGCCAGATCCAACTGTCCCTCAGCAACATCCACCACCTGAGAGCATCTTCACTCCTTCGTACCATGCCGTGCAAAGATGCAAGACTGCTGTCGACAGTTTGTGTGATATCATCAGAGACGTTAGAGAGGTGGACGGCCTCGAACTGCTTGGCCCGCCGTTTGCCTTCTCCCTTTGGATGGCTGCGCGCCTACTTATCGTCCATTCGGCGGCGACCGGCACACCAATCGATCCCAAAATCGACTTTTTTATCGAGACGCTGGCACATGTCGGGAGATTCTGGGGGGTCGCTGCGAATTATGCCAAGATCCTGGCGAGAGTTGTACAGCAGGGCAGAGAGGGCGTGGTGAGCTTTACGGAGATGCGCAGGTGAGTTCGACTTGATCATCACGAACCAGTGGGATCTGATTCGCCGCTTTATGAACCCTTATCACTAATCATGTAATCAGGTCGGCTTATGCTCTCGTGACGTTGACTTCCTCGATGAGGCGCTCCGGCTTGGATCCAACGTCCACACGCATCGCGACACAAGAAGACATCGACTACATTGACATTTTCGACTTCTTCAATGTGCCCAAGATGATGGAGGCTCCTCCGAGGCAGATGGGCGTATTTGGCACCGCGACGTCGTCGGTGGAAGCCGTTGCAGGCATTGGCCAGGCCATGGGACTGAACAGTGGGATCAACCCAGAGGCAGACTGGCTGGGTTATTAAGCCCCACAGCCAGCAGTTGCTTTGTGGCATGATTTGTTTTTGGTACCTCTGTCTTTCTGTGTTTCCTATCGCCAGCGAGGCGTTGTACGGTGGGAAGTATAAGCATTTCCAGCGGGAGTTTAAATGTCGCACCTGAAGCTCGGCATTGGTGTTGCTCGGGGTACTTTGTGATTTGGGACAAACGGGTAGTTGGGAGCGTGCCTCTGACGTACCACTCGGGTACCTGCTGATGAGGCACACGGGAGAGGATCGATTCTCCTCTCTGCCAGGATGGAGGATTCATGGAAGATCTTTGTTATTTCATCAAAATCCTTGATCATTGTGACAGGATCGCAATCTTCGAAATCTCTCCTGGATTGAGTATCTGCTTGGTTCGTTCCGAAGTGCGTCGTCATCTGTCCCATTGGCGACTCATCACCGTGGTATCATGGAACTTGGTGTTTGATCGAGAAGGAAGGCACGTCTCGGTTGTGCCTGCTGTGACTGAGATTCTGTTGTGCCCACTCCGGTTCAGGTTGCTGATGTGCAGCATCAGATCGCTCCTTCCACATACCGTCAACTTCATGGAATGGAAGGTACGCGCTGTAGAGATGGCTGCCTGATGCTCGCAAACTTGGTCTCAACCGCGTCGCGTTATCTCCTCTCTCTCACCAAGTCATCACCCGCCCGAATCAGAGTCAATCATCTCCATCACAGTTTCGAATTGTCTGCTCCGGTAGTGCCGCCCTTCGATATCTTGCCGTCGCCAAAAGTGAAGAATATCACGGCCAGGACAGCCCATCAAACGCATCTGGAGCCGGAATTCGTCGTTCATCACACCGCGGTTTCTGGAATCGGCAATTTGCCTTACCTCGCTCGGCCGCAATGGCTGAACACTGGCGATGGGATGCTTCCCAAGGACAGCCGGTCCGATCATATCACTGGCCGATCCCGCAGTCCTCCCAAGCTCAGCCGACACATGATGTCTATGCCTATGGACACGATGAGTTCTTGCCCGTGGGAGCTCATGACAGCTTCAACCAAAGTCATGCTCACGACGTTCTGCCATTTTCCTTGCCGATGGCACAGCACCCTGATGACGACGGATTGGACGAGTTTGGTAAGAGGTAGTCTCTGCGGCAGTAATCACGATACTTACACCGTCCAGATCGACAGCTCCTAGGCATGTCCAAGCTGCCCGCCGCACATCCCCAGTCCGCTCGCCGCTTGACGTTACCTCAGGTTCATCCGACGATGGGAGCATCCTTCCAGCCAGCATCAGTCAACCATGCGCATGGTTACTCTACCAGCATATTTATCCCTGGTCAGCAGCAGCACGGACAAGCATACTCGTTCCACCCCCAAGTTGCCCGCCTAACGCACCCGAGCCCGGCGCCAACTGCACTTGCCACTCAAGAACCATTCCATCAATATCAAGAGCTGCATCCAAGCCTCCCGCAGGATGTGACACCTTTCCAATCCGGTAAAGTTTATATCTGCTTCGTGTCTACGCCTGCTCTAACCTTGTACCTAGTTTCACACGCGTACTCGCAGGCCCATGACCTCACGACGCCACCCATCATCCGAAGTCCGTCTGATACTGGCAGTTTAAGTCCTGCGGCAGGAGCCAGTCTTCGCAAGCAATCGCGGTCGCAGAACCTCTTCCCGCACGGAACGCCCTCGATGCTCTCCCAAGACCGAGACTCGGCTGGCCCGTCAATGGAACCAACTCAAGGACGCCCCGTGGTGAATGGCATACAGCTTATCAACCCTCGTCAGGCTCTACCAAATAATTTGCTGTTCCAGTCTCTATTTCCTTACCCAGTATTTAATGCGGTTCAATCCAAATGCTTCGCGTCAGCCTATGGGTCGAGCGATAATCTTGTTGTCTCCGCACCGACTGGCAGTGGCAAGACGGTGATTCTTGAGCTCGCAATATGCAAGATTGTCGAAGATAGGGGCCTTGAGAATATCAAAATTGTCTATCAAGCTCCTACCAAGGCCTTATGCACGGAAAGGGCTCGCGACTGGTCGAAGAAGTTTGAGTGTCTCAACCTGAAATGCGCAGCGTTGACGGGCGACACTTCTCAGGCAGAGTTGCGGACAATTGGCAGCGCATCGATTATCGTCACCACGCCGGAGAAGTGGGACTCGATCACCAGAAAGTGGCACGATCATCGAAAGCTCCTTCAGCTTGTGGGTCTCTTCCTCATTGATGAGGTGCATATCCTCAAGGATATACGCGGCGCGACCCTGGAAGCTGTCGTCTCTCGTATGAAGTCCATCGGCTCTAACGTGCGGTTTGTGGCCCTGAGTGCTACCGTCCCGAACTCCGATGACATAGCAACATGGCTTGGACTCAATGTCCAAGATCAGCATCTTCCGGCTCTCCGGGAGACTTTCGGCGAAGAGTTTCGCCCCGTCAAACTAGAGAGACACGTCTTCGGCTACGACAAGCGCACGAACGATCACGTATTTGATAAGTACCTCGACTCGAAACTTACGCCACTCCTTGCCAAGTACAGTCGCGGGAAACCAATACTGGTCTTCTGCTTCACCCGGAAGTCCTGCGAGAACACCGCGTCCAAACTGGCCGAATGGTGGAAATCCATGCCAAACAGGGAGCAACTCTGGTCCCAACCTAAAACCCCGCCCCGACTCCTCAGTAGGGAATTGCAAGAGCTTGTCAAGTCTGGCGTAGCCTTCCATCATGCCGGCTTGGCCCCTGATGACCGCCAAGCTGTAGAGCAGTCGTTTCTCAAGGGCGGACTCAGTGTCATCTGCTGCACATCTACGCTTGCTGTAGGAATCAATCTGCCTTGCCATACCGTTGTCCTCAAGGGTACAGTCACCTACCAGAACGACGCGATTCATGAGTTGTCGGATCTGGAAGTCATGCAAATGCTGGGCAGAGCTGGTCGTCCTCAATTCGACGACAGTGCTAATGCACTCATACTCACATCCTCGGACCAGATGGAGAGGTACGATAGGATGGCTTCCGGAAAGGAAATCCTCGAAAGCACTTTACATCTCAACTTGATTGAGCACCTCAACTCCGAAGTTGGACTTCGAACAATCACCGACGTGGAATCGGCAAAGAAATGGCTGGGTGGGACATTCTTAAGCGTGCGAATGCGCAGGAACCCTGATTACTACCGACTCACCGAGGGCAGCTCCATCGTCAAAGACACGGATTCCATGTTGGAGCAGATATGTGACGGTGCTGTCAAGCTTCTACAAGAATACGACATCATCGGGCGAGAGCAAGTGTTCAAGCAAACTGAATACGGAGTTGCCATGTCTAGGTTCATGGTAGAGTTTAACACAATGAAATTGTTGTTAGAGCTTCCACGAGCCATGAACATGGAGCAGCTGGTTCGTATCTCCTGCCATTTATTGCATTATGCGAGCTGACACCCTTGTAGCTCAGTGCCCTCAGCAGGGCGAACGAGTTCAGGGAATTCAAGTTCAAGCCATCGGATGGACCCATATTCCGCGAGGTGAATAAGTCACCTTTCATTCTCTACCCAATCGACGAAAATATCACCAAAACCTGGCACAAAGTTTCTCTCGTTGTTCAGCTACATCTTGGAGGAGCAGATTACCCGGATTCATCCGACAGTCAAAAACAGAGGCATCAGCTCCGGATCGAAAAAAAGGGCATCTTTGAACGCCTTCAACGCTTGGTTCGCTGTGTTGTAGAGTGCAAGGCACATGACCATGACAGTGTCTCGACCAACACAGCTCTTGAGCTTGCCAGATCGTTGGCTGCCGGGGCTTGGGAGGGTCGGCCCTCCGAGTTACTCCAGATACCTCAGATCGGACCCGTGAATATGAGGAAGCTCATCAGTCAGGGGGTGAGGACTGTCAAAGATCTGGTATACAAAGACTACGGCGAGCTGGAGCGTCTTCTGAGTCGCAAGCCTCCGGCAGGCAAAGTGATGTCCGACATCTTGAAGAGGTTCCCTCTTCTTGACCTCAATCTAAGAATTCCGAATCGGAAGTACATGTCAATCAGTGAAGAGGTTGTTTCCGTACCTGTGATAGCGACCTTACGATACCTGAACCAGACCGGCCTACCAGACTGGAACAACAAGACGCCCTCAGCCACTCTAGTCGCAGAGAATACGGCCGGCGTGCTCGTACATCTTTGGAAAGGGAGTCTCAACAAAGTCAAGAGTGACACAGGGCTAGAGCTCCGTTTTTCTGCGGATGTCACAGCGGAGAATCAGCGAATCGTTTGCCATTTCAGCTGCGACGAAATCGTCGGAACCGTTGTGACAAGGTCTCTCGACTGTAACATTCCGGCTTCGGCTTTCCGGGTAAGAAATGAGAAAGCTGAGGTGAACGTGGAGAAGAAATCGAATCAATATGGGGTTGGAGAGCTTGCAGACGATATGGCAATTTCGCAGCCCTCCCATCACACACTACGTCAGCGCAGTTTCGAGGATGCAGATGCCGTCGAGGCAACAGAGGCACTTCTCGAGCACGTGGAGGAGTTGCAGGATCTGGACTGCGAAACTGGCAAAGTCCAGTCCCGGGAGAAGCCTGAATCTAACTACGATACCGATGGCGACTTTCCGATGATCGAGGACATCCTCGAGGCAATTTCTCCGCAGCGGTCTTCTCTACCGCAAGCTCAGTCCAAGGGTTCTGACACGGCACGCAGCTCTGTCGAACCCGTGTTCCAGGGTGAAGATGCCGATAAGGACCCAGTCAAGCTTCCCAATGGCAAATACCAATGCAATCATGCTTGTGCAGGAGGTGCACTCACAAAAGCCGGCAAGCAGTGCACTCATAGGTGTTGCTTGGAGGGTTTAGACAAGCCGCGGAAGCTCAAGCCGCGAACAGCGGAGAGCAAGAAGCGCAAGCCAGACGGGTTCATTGAGGTAGGCCTAAAGAACGGATCCCCGGCTACGAGTTCTGCAGGCTCAGGCCAGACATCTGCCCCCGTGACCAAGAAACGGCGCGTCGGTGAACATTCTGCATCGAAGGCCGTCAGAGACAGCAAACCATGGAAGCCTACATTTACCCCTACGGAAGCCGGGGGCGCAGATGCGGCTCAGAGTACAACGATGGATGACTTGGAGCTTGATTGCCTTGACCTGTCTAATGTCAACGACGATGACTATGATAGCCTGCCAGATTTCACGGCACTAGCATCATACAAGGGCAGAGATAAGGCACCCCTAACAAGCCGGAAGAAGGCTGAGGAATGGTCCGCTTTGAGGGCAACAGACGAACAAACAAGGCTTCCAACCGGCTCACTGTCATCACTCGCGGAAGACTACATGGTGTCGGCCCCTCCTGCAAAAACGACGGACTATGGTGACTTGGATGATGACTTCGACGACGACTTTGACTTCGAGATCTCAGACCTGCTCAACCACGACTTCGACACTGCGAGCAATGCCACAGCGGAGCATGCGTTTACCTCCAAGAACTCCCCTGACACCGACGGAGCGTTCAAATCCGGGGCGAAAGACACGATGCTATTCCCAGGGGCCGGTCTAATGTCGCCTCGCAAGAGGGCGGCATCGGAATCTGCAAAGCCGTCATTGAGTCCAAAGTCTTACAAGGCAGCTCTGCAGGAAGCGGCAAGACTGTGTGACGTGGACTCGCATTTATCATCTCTCCATCATCCGATGGACGGCCCATCGCCGGATGACTTTGATCCACTCGATGAAGCTTTAACGAGCCTCACGGACGCGGCAACCCCCGCAGACGACAATCTGCCTGGTGCTGTACCAGGTGTCCCAGCCGTAGAGAAACCGTCCGAGGCCAGCTTGCCTTCAAGCACAGACTCAGCAAACCAGCAAAAGCAGGAGTCTGAGCCCGCGTGGGTACAGGAGTTTGACCAGGAGTTCATTGACTCGTTCCGTGGCTATGTCAACTTTATTTGAGGTCGGGGTGTCAAGCGTTGCGAGGGTTGAGCTTAGAAGTTGTGCGATGCTAGAATATGTGCTATGTGGAAAAAGGGACGTCAGGACTTGCTGTATCTGGGCCTTGAGTCATGACTGATTTGCTACAAAATGAATATGGGGAGCGTTGTCTCACGGATTGACCGTTCTTGCCGATCGTTGATGGAAAGAAACTACACTGCGTGGTGGATAAATCAAGATGTTCCAGCTGTGCGAATACCTACCTAGGTAGTTCAAATACTATGGCTGTAACTCTCTTGATCGCGAACCCGGGCGTGACCGTCAAACTCAGATTGCACAGAAGAGTGGTAGGTTGATCGTGGCTTGACTGTCCAGAGCCTCCGCCGTCCTGTTGCTTTCGTTCGACGGCGATGACATCACTTTGAGCGATTGGCATTACGCTGTGGTATTACTATTTCTCTTCTATACCTATTCTCTAACCTCGTACTACCCACCTTGTCGACAAACGAACAAACACATGCGAATCTGGGGAACGGTACTGTGACAAACTTCATTTAATTTATTCTCTCCGAGCTTGCCGCCGCGCAGCCAGTCGAGCAACCCGTGTACCAACTTCCATCCACACCTCTGACGGCTCCCGACCGGGGCCCCGAGTCCGCCACAGTCCCGATTCGGAAGGGCATCTTTCTTGGCTTCCCTTTGTGACCAACCGCAAAGAGAGCACCTATAACAAACAATTGAGCGGGTTCTATAGGCCCGTCTTCTCCGGAATCACTGGGCAGAAAGGGAGGTGGGAGGTGAATACTGCCGTGTCTGTTAGTTAGAAAAGTGGAAATCATGGAAATCACCCCGCTCGCCCACCTCCGCGTGTCCCGGCACACCATCCCCCCCCACGGCGGCCTGCCCAACAGCGAGGCGACGGGAGGGAGGCCGCTCCTCATCTACCACGGCGCGTTCCGGTGGTCCTCAGCCGCGTCAGCAAGCGCGGCAGCGGATGATGTCGAGAGGCACCTGGAGCGGGTCGGGGCCGTGGCGCCGCAGTGGCGGTACACCATGTACGAGACGACGCACTTCCACAGCACGACGCACGAGGTGCTGGTCGTGGTGAGGGGGCGGGCGAGGCTGTGCTTTGGGGGCGAGGGGAATCCGGGCAGGGTGGAGGAGGTGCTGGGCGTGGGTGACGTGGTGGTCGTGCCGGCTGGGGTGGGGCACCGGTTGTTGGAGGACTTGGGAGGCGGGAAAGGGGAGGATGAGAGCTACGAGATGGTCGGGAGTTATCCGCCCGGCTGTCGGTGGGATATGTGTTATGGGAGGGCTGGGGAGGGGGAGAAGGTTAGGGGGATTAGGGGGTTGGGGTGGTTTGAGAGGGATCCGGTGTATGGGGATGAGGGGCCTGTGCTTGAGGTGTAGGCGAGGCATGGTCATAGGTTAAATGTGTGTTTGTAATAGGGCTTGAGTGACTAAGGATATGTGATGGCTGACGGGGCTCCTGGACATAACGGCTGACTTCATGGCTCGCTCGGTTTGGCGAGGAACCAGGACGTAGGGTATTTATCACAGAAAGGGTTTGAGCAGGTAGGAAAGACACACGATCATATCTTCATAGCTTTTCAAGGTATACGCTAAAACACGAACTGTCCCGTTATATATCCCAAACACTACAGAGGAAACGCCGGATACATTTTCATCAACCCAAAATTCCCACCACAGCCGTCATTACAAAGCCATCAACAAGCCAGCAGCAACCAAGGCCGCACCGTAGCACAGGCCGGCGGTAGACTTCTGCCACATGGTCCCAGCGGCGCCGGGCTTGTCGGTAGAGGTGACGACGGTCCCGCTAGCGGTAGCCGTGGGCGTCGCGGTGCTCTTCTGCAGCACGTAGATCTCGCCCGTGCTGTCGGAGCTCATCCACAGGCGGCCCTTGCTGTCCCAGGCGAGGCCGACGGGGCGGAAGCACTTGTCGGGGCAGACGGTGTGGTCGGGGTTGGTCATGATGTCGGACAGGGCCGTGGTGCTGGACGCGTCCGCGGTGGGCTCGCCGGTGGTCGGGTCGAAGGAGAGCACCGACAGGGCGTAGCCCACCGGGTTGGTCTTGTCGAAGCTGCCGTGGAAGCTGATGTATGCCTCGCTTCCGTCGGTGTTGAACTTGATGTCCAGCGGCGCCTGATGGGCGGGGAAGGTGAGGCGGGGCGGGACGTAGTCCTTGGCGCAGATCTCGTCGGTGATGGTGCTGTTCTCGGTCATGGCGAACTGGGTGCCGACCGTCAGGCCGTCGTTGTCGGGGATCTCCTGCGGGTCCCACACGGCGAAGCACCGAGGAAAGCCGTAGTTGCCGCCCTGGTGGTCGGTCGTGGCGTTGAGATAGCCGTGGAAGTTGAGCTCCTCGCCGGGGTTGTTCTCGTGGATGTCGGTGCCCTGGCGAGTCACGCCGTCGATGGAGTTCTCCACGCTGTAGATACCGCCCGTCACAGGGTGCTCGGCGATGCCGACGGAGTTGCGCAGACCCCAACCGAGGAGCCGTCCCGAGGTGTCAAAGTCGTACGGCTTGGAGATGGACGTCAGGTTGGCAAGGTTGAACGCCCGGATCTGGGAGATGCCGCTGCCGAGGACAGTAGCCTCGTCCAGATCGTTCGCACCACCACGAGACACAATGATATAGCCCGGCTGCTTCTGGGAGATGAGCAGCGTACGAGTGACCAGGTCGTTGTTGCTCATGTTGTTGATCACCACTCGCGGCGTGGAGCTGACAGTGCCAGCCTTAGCATCGTAGTCCCACGCAAACACGGACTCGACCGACGAGGCGTATAGTGTCGTGCCGTCTGTAGAGAGAGCCAGACCATGGTTCAACTGGAAGCAAAGGATGTTAGAAGCTTGAAAAATGACGTGACGGAAGCATTGACTGCGGAGGACTCACCGAAGTCTGGTTAATGAGCAGCTCCTGCTTGTCGACTTGGAGACATGTTCCGCCGTTGTCGGTGAATGTGTATCTCAACACACCGTTGCCGCTATCGACGACCAACAGGGCACCGGTGCTGTCGAACTGGATGCCTCTGGGCTTCTTGACACCGCTAGCGACGAGCTGTGCTTGCCAGCCGCTTGCGACTGCAGGAAGAGGAGAGATGGTAGGGGTAAGGACAGTGGCGCAAGATGATTGGGCAAGAGCACCGGTCGAGAGGAGCCCGGCGGCGAAAGCAGCCTTGGTGACACTGTTCGTCTTCATGGTTGGGCCAGGTCGTCAGGTTCAATGCTGGGAGGTCACAGTGTCTTGGGATATGGAGAAACCAGAACACAATGTGGTGTTTTCAACCTGGGAGTAGGATACTCGACCCGGAGAACTGGAGAGGAAGACGGAGGCGAGGGGGGAGAGGTTAGGCGAGAGGATGGAAGCCAATTCGTCTTAAGGTTTTCGGGACTATCTTGGGGTCCTTTCTGCATCGCCCGGAGCCGGCACCGGTCGAGCAGCAGCAGCTAGTACTAGTGGATCGCAACACCATTCTTTTTCCCTTCCCCCCTTCATCAGAATTGTGCTCCAGGTCCGCGAGAAGCGGCAGCGAAATCTATTCGAAGGCAAACAAGCTGTCATCCACTTGGATGAGAATTCTGGGCCAAAGGTGGGGTTGGAGCTTCGATTATGTCGAGCCCCCCGTGCCGCATATGGCAAACCCAATTCCCAGGGAAGCTGTCCAGCTCGCCAGGTTAGCCCGAGCCAGTCTGATAAGAGAGTCGATAGTGCGAGCCCGCGTTCTGTACGTAAGGCCAAGTGGCCCTAGAGGTGACGATCTTTGGCCCGGGTCGTCGGCTTCGTCCTCAATGGCGTGCCTCTCTGCATGGTTAGCTCCGATAGGCGCACAATTTGGTGAAGACGAGTCGGAAGTCGCGAGAATGGCCAACTGAAGGAGGGGTGGAGCAGGGGGTGGTGGCCTGGTGGGAGACGGCAAGAGTGGGGTTGGAGGGGTTCTGTTTCTTTTGGTGGGCGCATTAAGATCCTTGGCAGTTGAAGCTAAACTGCAGCAATCGAATCACGTCTTCTGGAGCTTCCAGATTTTACTGGATTTCAGTACCGTGGACAACACCACCAACACCTGCTGCATGCGGCATCCATGGGCTGTGCCGATGCGCGGCCAGGGCGGTCTTCAGTATAATCCTTCGATTTGATGCCATTTGCTAAAACGGTGATGTGCATGCTGTTGTTGGAGTGTGCTTGGCAGTTATACCACCAGCCTGCCACATCGCTGCCCCGCTCAAGTGATGCTCTATCATTCGCCCGTAAACCAACCAAGAGAAAAAGACGAAGGCGGGATGTATGGAGAGCTTTGCCAATAGTTCCCGGAAAAACAAAAAGTTATCGAGCTGCTAAATCCGGCCAGCGAACTCTTGCGTGCTGAACGCATGGATCATGGGTCATGGATTTATTGCCCCGAAACTTGCTCACTTGTGTGTCTTTGCCAAGCGGTAGCGGCTGGACAGGCTGGACTCTCGCCCACGTGCGAAGGACTGGAAAAGCCATTCACGAGTGGGGGAGGGGCAACTGAGATGGACCGTCCCTTGGTCAGTGACGCTGCCCACGGTCGGTGCCCGTCGAGGTGATGGTTTTCTTTTCCAGCATGGTAATCACGGCAATAGATTGAGTAACAGGTTACCAGCCAGAATATTTCTCTGGGCGGCCGACGTTACTGACAGTCTCGCTACCATCTGCCAAGCTCGTACCGTGCAGTTATCTTTAACTGCCCTTGCGTTGCCAATCTATTCCGCCGAGTGTCATCGCATTGCGGGGTAAAGAAAGAAGGCGGTGGTTGGGTATCCTGGGTATCTACCTCGCCCACCACTAACAGATTACACCCGACCTGCAGGCTGTATCTTCCATGCGCTGTCAATCTACAGCTTCATGCGCTGAGGTCCGAGGCTGACTCTGTCCTGTCCCATTCCACACCCCCAGAGCGTAGCAGCTGTGCCTCTCTCTTAGCCGCAAGCAACTCTATTTTATCTCATCACTTCCTGGTCAGAGACATTTGCTTATAGCACTGCTTAAGTTGACGTCGTCTCGACTGCTTATTGGCAAGCTTTACGTCTAGAGTCCCCAACCTACAATGGCCCGGAGTAGTCGGTTCGGGCAGTTGCTCGCCGGCGTAAGCCTTCTCCTCGCCGGTGCCGTTTCCGCCCTTCCAACCGAAGTGCACAACATCGTGGAACAACGAGAGGTCGCATATGGCGCTCCGAGTAACTGGGTGACCGTCGACACATCCGGCAAGGCAACGACAATAACACCGACAGTCACCAGCATCAACGGCGCTGCGACGACGATCTCGCCGCCCCCTGACGCTCTTACCAAGACCGGCACCTACACTCTCGCCCCGACGAGCGCGGCAGTCAAGACCACGACAGGTCTGTCGCCCGTGGCTACGGCGGATTCTAGCAAAGGCGATGGCTCGTTCCTCGCCTGCACACTATACCAAGGCGTCGATGCGCCCTTCTGCCAGCCAAAGGCGGGCAGTCAGCTAAACCCAGGAAAGACTTACTACGGTCAGCCCCCCCACTAGCACATCTCCGAAGCCCACGAACTGACACATCTCTCTCAGTGACCTGGTCCGACAGCTACTTCTCCAACACCAGCACCACCGTCCAAGTCCAAGCCGAGTACCTCGACAACTCGGGCGACGGCTTCACCTCCGAGCGCATGGAAGCGAGCCAGGGCTACTACGCCTGGACCATCAACAGCGACTTCCTCACAATAAACCGCGCCGCGCCCCTGTCCTCGCTCAACGTCTCCCTCGCGCTGGTCTACTGGGTAGACCTCTACGGCAACGAGGTCGAGACCGTCCCGGGCCCCACCGTCATCGTCACCAGCACCCCCTCCGAGGACTCCGACTCCGGCAACGACGCGGACAACAAGCCCAACGTGGTGGCCATCGCGGTCCCCGTCGTCATCATCGTCGTGTTCCTCGCCCTGGCGGGCCTGTGCGTCTGGTCCTGGCGCCGCCACGGCACGGTACCTGTCCTCGGGGCGCTGAAGAGGCGGTCTACGGGCGGGCTAGGGGGCGGCGGCCAGGGCTACGGCATACGCCAGAGCCGCTCGCAGAGGGTCGGCGGCGCCGCCGCGGCCGCTGATGTGGTCGGGTCGGATAAGAAGACGGCTGGCGTCGAGCTGACAGACCGGGATAGCTGGAGCCCGTCGACTAGTCCGTCTGGACCGACCGGGAGGAACGTCTTCCGCGAGGAGCTGCAGAGGCAGGAGAGGGAGCGGTGAGAGGCTGGGCCCCCGCTTTCTGCGAACCGTGGGGCGGCTGGGATGAATGATTTTGTTATGACGGACGGACGGGCAAGGCACGGGAGGTATTTCGCCGTGGAGGATCTACTAAGTCTAAGTCGCCCGCTGATGGGGAGGGTCTTACTGCGGGTCTTTGACACGGTGCGGCCTTTTTCGGGGGGAAGGCAAATGGTTAATAGTTTCTGAGATACCTTAGATATCCGGCCACGCATCTGACTGCTTTTTGACATTGTCCGTCCTCACCGCTACGTATTGGGGCTTGCAATTTGCGAGCTGAGATGGGTCTGGGAAGGGGTTGACCCACGCGTTTCCGGGAATACGGCCTGTTTTTGGTCGGAATACGGCAGCGCAAGCGTCGCTTTCAGCTGCGGCGGCTCCGGTCGGGCTTGCACGTGGGCAGGAGGACCAGATAGAGACAGTTTTACTACAAATGTTGATTGGAGACATGTCCAGTAGTGTTGGAGTCGTTTACATTATAATAAATATCTAAAGACGTATGTCTATGCCGTCAAATAATAAGAGACGGTGTCTAGATAGCAGGCCAGCATTAGAAAATGGTATAAGTTCCCAATAAGTAGTCGTTGGGCAGGCTCTGCCTTCCCAGTTCCTAAGAAGCGAATGTGGTTTGACCGGTATAAGTCGTAAGTCGTCCTACTAGATTCCTCCTGTATCACACAAGATGGAGGATTCCCGCCACACGCCACGCCGTAAATGAGAGATGCCATACTGATGCCATACTTGAACAAAAGGAAATTGCCGGACTCCGTCTCATGATCCCTTTGGCGGTGATGAGGTAGGGCCATCTGAAAGACAGCGGCGTGCCGGTACAGTTGGTTCGGGACTGCTCCTCAGCCATCGTCACCCCACAAGCCGGCCTCCATAGGCCGATACCCGACAGCGCTCAGCCGTACTTGCTTCTTCTTCGGGAGCTGGGATGTCGGGAGAGGCAGGTCCGCTGCCGGCGAGATGGGCGAGTCCGGCCGAGGGATATCGTTCTCATCCCTGGTGCTGCTACTGGCGTCGGTTCCGTCCTCCAAGATGCGCACGTGCACATCTTCGACACTGTGCTGCCGCTGGTTGAACCGCGACTGCAGCTTCGGTAAGCTGTTCTTGCCGCTCTGATTGGGGCCCTTGGCCGCGGCGGGTGAGAGATCGGTCTGCCGTGGCTGGCTCGGGGTTCGGGAGTTGGCGGAGCCGGAAGCAGATGCCGATCCGGACAGAGATCCGGATCCGACGTCGGAGGTAGTTTTTCGGACGGCAATGTCACCACCGAGATAGTCAAAGTCGCTGAAGTCGTCAAGATCTGGACTAGGTTCTCCGAAATTCATGGCGTCAGGTTTCTCTCCCGGTGGGGCTATATACTGCAAGCCGTGCTCTTTCATGGGCCGGGAGTTGCTAGAAAGGTTGCTGCTCGTCTTACGCAAAGAGCTCATCGACGGGGCGGGTCGTAGCTGTTGCTGCGGCTGCTCGCCGTATGGCTGTTCTGGCAGAGAAGCAAGCCTGACTGTATTGAGAGAGGAATTTCTTGATAATTGACGGCCGGAAGAGCGTTTAGACTCGCCAGATAACCGCTGTTTGGCGGGCGGGCTTGGAAGTGCCTGGACCGGTGCACTTTGAAGCTGTTGCAGCGTTCGTTGGTCGTACGGATGCTGTGGCTGTGGATGGTGTAATAGTGTGTCTTCCGTTCCCAACGCATCACCGTGCTCTTCGCCGAACTCTGCTATAATCTCGTCGCGCATCCTAGCACGCTTATTACGAAGCGCGGCGAGGAGCATCTCTTCCTGCCGTGTCACCGCGATGAAGCGCCCATTCCCATCGTCCCCCACAGCGGTGCTCGCGATCGAGCTGCGCATGCTGGTGCCGCCAAGAGTCGCCATGCTTTTACCGCTTCGGATGGAGCCAGAGTCGAATGCCATGGAGTTGTGCTGGGATTGTAAGTAAAAGTCGATGGACGTTGGAGACAAGGGCATAGACTGGTCGGAGGCATTTGAGAGCCGCGTCGACCGTTGCTGAGGGGTTTTCTGCTGCGAATGCCTCTGATAGCGAAAGCCCTGGGCGGGAATCAGAGCGATAGGACGGAATTCTTGTGTCGTGTCATCGCATTGGGCAGGTTTGAAGTTGGGACCGGTTGCACCTGGTCTCACCGTCCCCGCTGACGCAAGGGACAGCCTTGAGCCACCGGCTTTCTGCGTTCCCACTGAGGCGGACAGCGAACTTGTCCGTGCCGCGATCTTAGGAGGAGTCACTCCTGTGGTTAAAGTCGTCTTTTCGAGGCTGGAATTTTGGGTGTGGTTCTTGGGTGATACGGGTCCGGTACGCCTAATAGGCAAATTGTTGGGATTCGCGCTCACGATTTGAGGCGAGGGAGGTTGAGGGAAGCTGCTGAGACTGGGACTCGTGGGGCTTGGGAGAGCGTCAGACGGTCGCCTTGGTGCGGACAATGACGTATTAGGACGATCATCGTAGTCATCCTCGGAGTCAGAAGATAGTGAGAGCACACTGTTCTGCCGGAGGTCAAGATCTGTCATACTGCGGTCCGTCCGCTTAGAAGCCTTGGAGGTCCGAGTGTGTCGACTAGATATGCTCGCTGAATCAGTTGGGGGATATTTGAGGCTCGACGGCGTCGTGAGAGACGTTGTTGGCGTTTCGGCTCCGCTCGCCAGGGAATTAGAGCCGTCCCGGCTAGCCACCGCTGTGCGGCCAGCTTGATTAGAGTACGGAGAGAGAAATCCTCTGCCTCCCGGTGCCGATGCAAAGGATGACTCCCGTCTTTGACTCATCGGACTGCCGCCCTCAGCGTTTGACATTCCCGGCTGTCTCCCATTCATCTCATCGAATGAACGCTGTTCGTAATGCTCATAGAGGTTATGGAGCTCATTCACAGACGAAGCGGTCCTCATTTTGGGTGCTGCGGACTCTCGTGGACTAATGGATGACTCCATTTGGTGGTCACGCAACGTCTCCAACGTCAGCTTCTTGCGGGGCATGCGATGGGTTGGTTGCTGAACGGGAGGAGGAGCAATGTCAGGGGACACCGACATGACAGAGGGGGATCGGGTCACCATGTCAGGACCTAGCACAAGGTTTCTGGGAAGGACGTCTGGGGGCGTGAGGTGCCTCGAAGACATGGACTTGGGTAGCAGATGCGAAAGGTCCAGCCTCGACGGTTTGCCTTTCCGGGGTTTTGACTGCGTAGTGTAGGACCCATCCATATCCAAGAGGGCGCTGGCTTTAGCAGGCAGACCCTTTGCCATTGCTGAAGATGCTGTTTGCTGCGAGATCGAGAGTGGTACCTTGGACTTGTCATAGTAGGTATTGATGGTCGAGCTTGACCTCTGCCGGCGTAAGCTGGACGCATCCGTGGCTGTATCGATTCCCACACCACCCAGTGCTCCCTTCCCTCTCGAACCCGCTCCATTGCGAGCACGTGGGAGAATGTCAGACTCGTCCTCAAACCGCGCACGTCGTCCGCTTACGCCATGAACAACCTCGCCCTCGCCAAGCCGCCCCAGGCCGCTCTCGTTCGTAATGCCATCCGTGCTTTCCGATATGGAAATGCTGATGCCGGAGTTCGACCTCGTCTCCCAAAACCTGGAACTGTCCTTGGAAATCGATCGCGAGTCGACATTCAGTTCGCCGGTGCCCAGTATTCTCTGTGCTTTTGTCAACGGGGCGGATATGTCTGCGGGTTCGTTGGGTACGGGTTTCTTGTGCTTCCGACCAGGCACTGGAAACGTGAATTTGGCGGTGCGGCCCATGTCTGATCGGAGTATGTCGTCAATGCCAAAGGCGAACGAACCTATGTGCCCTCTGTCGTGCTCGGGGTTTGGACCGGATGGAAAAGTGTCCTTTTTGGTTTCTGGAAACCCCTAATTCTATACTCTTTCGCAAACTGATCCGACCGTCTTGGAATCGAGAGGGAAGCTGGCCGGGAGCATGCGCCGAGGGGCCAATTCAGTTTACTTGTGAATGGCGGTGTGCCCGTCCGTGAAGCCGTAATACGCTCTCATTCCTGGATCCGGCAGCCTCAACGACCCGACCTGTCATATTTTGGCAGGACAGCCCAGCAAACACCTTTCCAATATATTGAAAGAAGGTTGAATTGACAAAGGAAGCGAGAAAAGACCAGAACTGCCCCACGGCAAGCTAGATGTTCCGGCGCAAACAAGTTCCGTCAGCTGCCACTTTCCCAAACACTACAACCCTGCTCCGCTCGTGTGTGTAAGACGACGACGTATCTAGGGTAAGGTAATGGGCCGTAATTACAGCGTGTTGTACTCCAAGGCCTTGCGTCCGACAAGATCGATCTCCCCACTCAGTTGGCGCAATTACTATCCTGGCTGTCCGGCGAGATGAGCAGAAGCAGGGGAAGTCCAGGCTGCGCAACATCAAAGAAAGTGGATGCGGATCGTGTCCGGTATTAAAGCTCGCTGGGATGGAAATTTGAAAAACAGCACGGACGGCCTTTTTCCTCTGCTGATCGACAGACGTGTCAATCATGGCCGACGCTAATGTCGACGGGGGCAGCTCGGTGGCTTGTCCCAGTCCAGGTACCGCACTGTACAGCTTGCGACACTCTCCTATCAAGTTGAGACACGATCAATGCTTTGGGCGACATGGTCAGTACGGAAAGGCACTTGCCGTGCACCTTGTTCTTTCTGCAAGTAGCCCTGGTAGCTAAGAGACAGCTGTGAAGCGTGGGCTGCGATGCCGATCTGCAAAGTGTGTGTTCGTGGTCATGCCGACAAGACCCCTGGCTGATTGCCTGCATGGATCTGTCCTTTCCGGCAGGCCACAGATCGACTAGCGTGGCCCCACAGGTCGTTCGGACCCCTGCATCGAATTTGGCGAACACAGGGGAAGGAGCGGACGAAGAAGGCTAAAAGAAGAAAGAGCACCCCATGATGTCAGACAGCTTTAGCAGGTACGAAGTTACGGGCAGGTACAAAAGATAGGCTCTAGGAGGAATTCGCTGGGAGCATTTCAGTGGGAGATATCGGAGCTCTGGTTTCGTGGAAATCAATGCCTCAAACATCTCTCTGCCCGACACATATGATCATCCATAGTACGGTCACTCTCACATCACAATTGGAGCATAATGTCGTTCTGGCATTGCTTAACCCAAACAACCAGACCGGATCCCATTTGGCTGGCTGAACCAAGCGGCTGACAGCAAGTGTCTCAGACATGACCGGGAAATGTCTTTGATAAAGCCTGCCGTACCCCACGCCTAACTGCGGAACTGGAAATCCCAAGCTGGTCTCTGCCTAAGCTTAATTCTCACGCGTTAACTGACGCGTGGAGCATTGCCGGCCGAGAATCCATCATATCAACAAGCTCAGATATAGGACGGCGCAGGAAAGCTTGGAGACGTCCTTTGAGACGGATTGCCGGTGGTGTTCGATGCCCCCTGTTGTCACTTGCCAAGGGCTACAAGGACTGGAAATTTTACGGCCGTCTCGGTATCTCGGACCCTTTTGCGATTAACCTTGACGGGATAACTCATCTGCCCGTTCTCTTTCGGCTGTCCATTGCCTGTCATGGTAGACTGACTGCCAATGGCTCGATTCCGAGTTCTCACGTCAACGGAGCTAGAAAATAGACAGTAAACGCTCAAGCTCTTTTTGCCCTCTTCGGAGCTGCGCACTGCACCGCTCGGGCCGTGCACGGTCCTTTCCTACCGTCTTCGTCTTCGCAAGCGGCTTCCGTGCGGTCTCTCTAGTCCGGATATTCCTGTTTGATGGGCGTGGAAGCGAAGATCAACTGCATGGCGGCACTGCAGTCAACAATCCGGGAAGGACCGTGGCAAACAGGCACCCCCCCCCCGAAGCGGCACAAATTGTCAACTCGACAGTCTGTGTGGCACACCACCAGGTTCGATTTCGTCCACCAAGGGGACCTGTCAAAATCATGTCGTCAGGTGATGAACTGCGCTCGAGCCTCGGACTGTTTTCGTGCCAACTGTGCAGAAAGGTCCGTGAAGTCGCCGGCCGATGGCGGTGAGGGGCAGAAGTTCTCCCCAACAATGCCATGCAGCGCAGAATCCTGCATCAAAACGATGCGGGGTCGAGGCTTGACAGCACCAGGAGCATGACCTCTGTGACCAGCAGTTTACTGCCGCTGGTATACGACGAAGTGTTTTGTCAGCCAACCCTTGCAAGCGATCGATCTCGATCATGGCATAACATCTCTTAGTTCTTGACAACTTTCCAGACTTAGAGACGGGACAGTGTCCTTGACTTACCGGCAAGACCATATGTCATCAGGATAAGCAGATGCAATAAGTAGTTTTTGCTTGTTCGAGACGATCGTCCCGCAGATCTCAAACCCTTCGCCAAACATGCTCACGGCTAGTGGCCGCTCCCCCACACAATGCTTCTGTCTCCGCACACTCTTCCCTTATGGAGGGCAGCAGCCCGTACTCTTGTGCTAGAGTGCGTCGGGCCTTCTGGTTATAAGGTATAATCCAGGTTCAAGGCCATATCACCCGTCCGTATGCTCTATTGAGGGTGTGCTGCTCTGCTCTGTTTGTCCCAGTTCTCTCCTCGAGGAGTTGCCGGAGCGGCAACCTTTTCGAAATCCATATTCCTCCCGTTTGCAGGTCTGCACATCCTTTTCTGGTTATGGCAGTGTCTTGCGGAAACAGCTGTAGCAGTCTTTAGTCCCCGAAGGGTGTGCTACTAATACCTAGGCGATGTCTCTATTCAGCACTTGCATCATATTGCATATAAATGAAGATTCCAATCCTTCTCAGGTCTTTGTATGTCAACGTCCACTCCCACGGTATGGTGGAAAAGTTGCGTCAGGCTTTGATGGTGTCTCTTGTCACCTGCCCAGGGCGATCTCGATTGACAACCATCTGTATTGTCTGGCACGGATTCCATGGAACTTGATCTCCAGGCTGGAGGTCCGCCTGGCGAGATACCCAAAGGCATGTTGTTGTTATTTGAGTCTGTCAATCAGTTGAACTCAGACTGTTGACCGGTACCTAGAGGGTGTTCACAGTAGAGCCGACCTAACACTTCAGATCCTTGCTTCGTTTGTCGTAAAGAACACTCCATCTTCAATTATCTCCATGTTGAGGGAGAAAACGTCCATATGCAGTGTGGCAGACAAGGTGGGTAGAAATATAGGACCCCCAAACACGCGGCCACTGCTCGACTTAGACCTTAAAGGGGCCGACTCTCCATCTCATTTGATGCTGGGCTTTCTCAACCAATCTTGTTTCGCCCATGGCACGTGCATACCTTGAACCTGATTCTTCTGATATCATTCCTGGAGGAACGGGGAAGAGCGTCCCGATGCATTGGTGTCCGTAGGCTAATCCGCTCGAAAGTTTGACACATCGACGGAGAGACATGGCCGAATAGTGAAAAGCAGAGGACCTACGGTCTATCAATGTGCACAAATATGGATGTGTCATATCATCAACTTCCAGGCTTAAGCAGCTTTCCAATAGTCGCGAAGTATCCAACTGCCTCGGCTAGGATAACCTGTACGTCTAGCTCGCTATATCGGAGGCAGCAAGAAATGGTCTGCATTCGATGTCTACCTTAACACTCGCGTGGCAGCTTTCGAGATATGTATGCTGCGGCATTCAACCACCTCCCTCTTTCAGCAAGGCACCGTTGGGCCAATCGAGCGCGTTGGCCAGTCGGAGCTGAGAGTTCAGGGGTGTGCGGTAGCGGCTGAACCGGAAGCTTGGCAAATCTCGGCGACGCTACATCGCCTGTCCATTCAGGGAAGGTTGTTGATAAAACGTGCCTCTACGAAGCGATAAAGAGGCGACGTCTGAATTTCGCGATAGAGACATTGCAGCAAATGGCATCCTCAGTTTGCCCTTTCGCAGTCAAGCGCGGAGGCGGCCCCTGAATTGGATCTGCACGACATCTGGTTCGACAGGCGTACGCATCCTGCGATGGAACTATCCGCATGCACTTTATATAAAGTGCAGATGCCGGATGCTCCTCGAAAATGGCATCCCAAGCATCCCTAGGAGCGACTATCGGAGCTCGTTCCTGAAAATGTTGACGACTTCGTTCGTCCTAGCCGCTATCGGCTCAATTGCTTCGGTTGAGGCTCTGACAATCGCCGAGATCAATGGCAACAAGTTCTTGTCGCCGTATTCCGGCCAGACAGTGACTAACATCACTGGGTTGGTCACGGCCAAGTCCTCTGCTGGAATCTACATTCGCTCGACAACGCCCGACGATGACCCTCGTACTTCTGAGTCCCTTTACGTCTACAGCAGCACTGTTGGCGCCAATCTAACCGTTGGTGACATCATCTCCCTCGACGGAAAAGTATCGGAATATCGTTCGGCAGCGACCTACCTCTATCTCACCGAGCTTGGCTCGCCCAAGAATGTGAAGGTCTTGAGCAGTGGAAACGCAGTCACGCCTCTAGTCATCGGAGAAGACACGGGCTTGCCCCCGACGAGCCAGTACACAAGCTTAGACGGCGGAGATATCTTTGCCGTGCCCAATGCTGTCGCTAACATTTCTACCGTCAATCCGGTTCTTGACCCGACATCTTATGGTCTGGACTTCTGGGAGAGTCTGAGCGGCGAGCTGGTGACGATCAAGAACGTCACCATAATCGCACGCCCTAACAGCTACAGGGAGACATGGATCGTCGGAGGCTACCCAGCTACGGGCAGAAACGCTCACGGCGGCCTCACAATGTCCGCCAAAGGTATGTCCTGGCCTCAAGCGTTCGGAAAGTTCAACACGCTAACAGGGAATCAGACGCAAATCCTGAAACCATCATTGTCGGCACACCCTTGGACGGCACCAAGAACCCCACCACGTCCAAGCTGGGCGACAAGGCAGCGGACGTCACGGGCATCATCACCCAGCAGTTCGGCTTCTACTACATCCTGCCCGTCACCAACCTGACCGTGACCGCCCCAGCCTCAGCGGCCGCGCCTCCCGCGAGCTTCACGAGCACGGGCAACTGCAAGGGCCTGACCGTCGGCGACTACAACGTCGAGAACATGGCCCCGACGCCCCTGTCGCACATCAACGCGGTCGCCTCCCACATCGCCAACGCGCTCAAGACGCCCGACCTGCTCTTCATCCAGGAGATCCAGGACAACTCCGGCGCGACGGACGACGGCGTCGTCGACGCCAACAAGACCCTCACGGCCCTCGTGGGCGCCATCAAGACCGCCAGCAACGTCACCTACGCCTTCGTCGACATCGACCCCGTCAACGACCAGGACGGCGGCGAGCCGGGCGGCAACATCCGCCAGGCGTACCTGTACCGGCCCGAGGTTTTGGCGTTGCACGACGCCAACCCCGGCGGCAGCACCGACGCCAACGAGGTCCTGCCCGGGCCGGCGCTCAAGTTCAACCCGGGCCGCATCGATCCCGACAACGCGGCCTGGACGGTCAGTAGGAAGCCGCTCGTGGCGGCGTGGATGGCCAAGGGGGCCAAGAAGCCGTTTTTTACGGTCAACGTGCATTGGTCGTCTAAGGGGGGGAGTACCTCGTACGAGGGAGATGTTAGGCCGCCTGTGAATGGGGTTGTGGATGCTCGTTTGGCGCAGGCGGATGTCACTTCGGTGCGTGATTTGCCGTATCCCTCACCCCGCATCTTGAAGGGGGAGCGCTTTTTACTGACAGTTACCGCAGGACTTCATCGCAAAGATCCTCGCCGAAGACCCGTCCGCACGCATCATCGCCTCGGGAGACTTCAACGAGTTCTCTTTCGTCAAGCCGATTGAGAATTTCACTGCCAAGTCTGGACTGACGGACCTGGATGAAGTTGTTGGTAGGCCTATCGAAGAGAGATATACATAGTAAGCGTGCTTCCTCATCCCTCCCGATCATGTTCCCAGTTCGCTTGCAGCATTCTTTTTCTAACCAGCCCGCTTGCGCCTCGCATAGTCTCTTCGATATGAACACGCAGGCCCTCGACCATATGTTTGTGAGTCCGGCGCTGGCCGCGAATGCCAAGGCGTATGAGCATATCCACGTTAACAGCTGGGCCGCTGCCAACGGCGTCGTGTCCGACCATGATCCCAGCGTGGCGTTGTTGAACGTGTGTGGTTGTTAGGCGATGGGCGGTTGACGTGGCACTGTGTCTAATGGCAGCCTAGCAGGCCGTCCCAAGCTTAGGCATCAGAATTAAAAAAGTAATTACCATTAGACAAGACCCGCGTTGCTCTAGGCATTGCTCGAAAGCGCCGGCAAGCTCGAGTGTCTCGAAGCGGGCGGGTTCGAGCTCGCCCTGCCCCTCGGCACGGGTAATCCACCCGAACCGCCGGCGCCGGGGTGGAGGTTCCGGCGCTCCCAGTCTCGCATGATGCTGGTCATGCGGCGCAGGCGCGACTGGAACGGAGTGGTGGGACTGCTGACGGGGCTGGCCACCCTCTAGGCGCCCTCTTCCTCGACGTCCGACTCCGTGTCGGGCACGGCCTCGAAGGCCCGCTTCCACAGCACCTGGCCCGTCTTCGGGTCCATGATCACCGCGTAGTGCGTCTCGTCGTTGATGATCCACCTGTCCTTGTCGTTGAGGAGGTCGAGCACGTCTTCCGTGCCCACGGCGTCCCCCGTGCGGCCCAGCTTCTGGCGGCGGCGCCGGACGCACCGCCGGTAGAGACGGTCGAGGGCCCGCTTGCGGTCGGTCGAGTACTCGACTATCTCTTCCATGCCGGTTGTTGCCTTGGGTCCGGAGGCGGAGAGCTGTTTGGCGGCGTGGATGAGGGCGTTCGGGTCGCCTTCGTCAGAAGCGTCATGGTTGTACGTCGTCAGGAAAGTATCTGATGTGCGGACAAAGGCTGTGTGGTTGTCTTTCTCGATGCTGAAGACTGATTGCGGAGTGCAGAAGATGAGGTACGCAGATGTGGAGGGCGAGGCGGACAGCTCGGTGATCACGGTCTTGATGTCGAAGCTTGCCTTCTTTCGCTCCTTGCCCTCCACGTCGGTATCAGTCTCGGCATCCGGCTCGTCTTGGCCCCGTGACTTGTGTGGAGGACACTCGTCCGGCTGGTTCAAGAGGTAGCGCCTCAAGACAGATGATATCGACGGCCTTAGTCCGAGTATGACCATCAGCTGGTGCTTCCGGAAACTAAGTCGCTTCGGGAGCGTGCTGTCATCGTGCCTGGGTCGGAAGTTCAAGCTCATGCTGAGGCCCTTCCTCACTCCAGTAAGCACACCAACGTAGCCAAAATAGCCGACAGTCGTGGCAACGACCGGCCCTCCCGCAGACCGCACATAGTTCAGCTCGACGACGATCTCGCGCAACGGATCCATGCCCCAGTCGAGCGTGCGGAAATGCACCACGTGCGAGCGCCACTTGGTCTGAGAGGACGACGACTTGCCGCCCACGGGCTCCTCAACCCGCACCCCGCCGCTGGTGCAGCCGAGGAGCAGGTCTAGCAGGACGTTGAAGGCGACGAGGAGGTACATGGGCAGGTCGGTGGCCTTGGCGATGCCCTGGAGCTCGGCGTTCTCCTCGTCGCTGTAGACGCGGCGGAGGAGCAGCGGGGCGGACCTCTTGACCAGGCTGCCGACGTGGCCCGGCAGGACCTGGGCGATTAGGTCGTCGAGGAGGTCCGTGAGCTTAGCACGGCGGATGCTCGGTAGGATCGCGGGGACTATGTGGCTGTAGCGGTCCTCTGGTTTCAGCGAGAGGTCGACTGTGAAGGTTGGGATGGTGCGGCCCGATCCGATGGATTGGTCGTCGAGGGCCGGTCTCGAGGATTGTGCGGGGCCCCGCTGCTGCGTGTTGCCGACGGTCGAGGTCTCTGGGGATCCGTCGAATTGCTTGTCGCGGTGGCGAAGGCCTGCCGATTCCATCTTTGGAGGGTGAATGTGTCAAGGTACCTAGTTTTATGCTGCAAGATGCACTGGCATGCGCGTTTCCGGAGGTCTAGTAATGCTGCTAAGCTGAAGGAGGGACGATGGATGCATACCACATTACATGGTTTGTTACCTGTGCAGGACAAAGTCTTAAGTAGATATTATGAGGAGGCCTTCAAGTGAAGTCGTCGTCTTGTCACACTCGCTCTGAACTCTAGGCAGAAGAGGTCGCTCCTTCCACCGAAAGGCAGCCATTTCGCCAACACGGGCAACTGCTGCTGAGCACCAATCAAAACTGCGGCTGGTGACTTCACACTTGAGTGTGCAACCAGTTATCGTCGTTCGCCTTTTGCTCTGTTTGACAAACTCGGTGAAGCCAACGGGGTCTTTTAAGGTCAATTCTCGGCTCCAAATACTCCACTGACATGGACTTTTCTGCGACCTTTTTCGGTACTGGCCAATCTGCAGTATTGCAATCGCGAGAGAAATGTTCCGTGCGACTCATTCCGATACCACGAGACTCTCCGTGGGAAGTGTCGACGGATAAAGCAAGATGTCGAGGTCCACGATCTGGCTTCACCGCTGCTTAGAGGGCAATGGCAGGCTATCGAGACAGGCTGCTGGATACGAGCGCCCTGCATGTACACCATGGAGGCTCTTTTCATGTCAGCCACTTCAGCGCAGCCACTCAGGCTATCTTCACTATACGAATAAAAGACACCGGGACGGTAAGGCAACCGTGGGGGATTCCAAGGTTACTTTGTAAGGATTTCAATCCACTGGCCGTTTGCTCTTCAGGTAAGAGATCGGTCCCATCCAAGCTTCGGTACTTCACGAGCGGCATAAATCAGCGCTCTCCACTGTAAGCCCTTGGCGGACTCAACGCATATGCTCGACATGTCAGCATTTGGCTTCCTCTATGCTTATTTGCCTTGTCTTACATGAATGTCAAAGACAACCTGGAACAGACCTCTTATTCGCGGGTTCTCAATCGTTACTCATCGAGCTGCACCCCATGCAACTATTCCCCTTTCGCCCCTGACTCAGCCGCAAGCGCAACATCGGGGAGGCTGTCAGCATCGGGGTAACAGAGCTACAATAAATATGCTGACGGTCCTCATAATGCTGATAAAACAAAAACTCCCGTGACAAGAGTTCTTGGAAGCGAGCGATCTCTAGAACTACTGAATTTTAGCACCGTCAAATAGAAGCAAGTAGAAATGGCTGCCCCTACAAGACGCTGTACCAATCCTCGCTGCGCGGGAAGTGTCTCAGCACCAAGCACTGCTTCTACCAACAGCCACGAGATCAACACGCCGGAGAAATGGACTGGTTACAGGATATGTTATGATTGCTCCCAGGTGTATGTCACAGTCTTTTGGAAAATCAAGTGGAAGACAATCTGGAGACTAATAATGTTTGAGTCTAGCGAAAGTCTCCAACCAAGGCATACTCAACCACAGTCAGATCGCCCGGTGCTTACCCCTGCGGTGACCAAAGACCGAGACCTCGTCTACAGTACCACACATGCCTCGGTAGAATGGCAGACACTCTCGGCACCCAGTTACGACATTGGCATGGTGCCCGTACGTGACATTCGGCTGGAGGATGGTCGCGATGGCCATGACGGCTTTTGGACGCAAGCAATCCTCTTAGCTCGTCTCTACGGGCCAGACGCCATTGAGACGTCACTTTCGATGCTTTCATTCGTGCTGGCATTAGGTGCATCGTCTGTGATGTACTATTACATTGCTGCAAGAGGTAAGTCACCAATCCTGACTAACTGATGCCCTTTCTATGATCATAGCTGACGGTTCTTGACTATAGGAAACACCATGAACCACCCTTTTGTTCCGTCAACTGCGACGTTTATCGTGGCCTGCCTTGTCTATGTTTCGACAATGATACCACAGATTCTCACACAGCGGTTCAACCGATACCAACCGCACTTCTACCTGGCAAGCCTCGGTGGTTTGCTGGCATCTGCTTCGTGTTTTGGCTGGACTTCAGCGCTCGACGTTGCCCCAGCAGACCTAACGATCACTTTGATGCTGAGTTCAGCTTTCCACGCGGCCTATCCCGAGGGACTAGCTAGGCGTCCGATCATAACGGAGAAACGAGACGAGAAGTCTCATATGGGGCTCTTGCCGGTGTGAGGCCAGGATGTTAGGTCTAGCTGTATGACGAGAGAGGAAACCTCACATATTTCATACAGTTACGAGGTGATATTCGTGTGTCGAAAATGATATTTCTAATTGCTATCAAACCAGAAGTGTGCCTACAGACGAGTGGAGAACTAGTCCCTCTATTGAACTATGGGCCATCTGGGTGACATCGTCTTCAGTTCTAACCTGTGCCATTGGAGACCTTGAGAACGTATAGAAAACCATCAAGCCCCTTGTACCCCGTCCCAAATAGGATATACCGATCTTTGACGGCAACACCGCCACGGAAGGTACCTTGCAGCGGGTATTCACGCAAGACCTTACCATTATTCTTATCCAATACAACCAGCGGACCGTCACCACTCGTGACAGGACCCATGGGCTTGACCCGTCCAACCAACACAACATCACCAACGACCGTAGGCGGCGCGTAAGCTACGTCGTTGTCACTCACAGGCGTCTGCCAAAGCAGCTTCCCGTCCGCCAGCGACGCGGCGCCCCACACACTATTATTCACGACGGTGCCGTTTCCCGGCTGGAGCGTCCACGGCCGGGCCAAGGAGTTAATCCCGGCGTAGTAGACACGCCGCTCGTCCACGGCTACGCCCCAGCTCAGCCCGCCCACGACACCACCGGGACTGGTGGCCGTCGCCCACTGCACCTCGCCCGTGTCGGCCGCGAGAGCGTACAGGTAGCCGCTCTTCTGGCCCACCGTCACGATATCCCTGCCGTCTCTGCCTCGTCCCGGCACGAACGTGGGCGCCATGCCGAAGTCGTAGTCTGGGCCCGGGGTTCCGGGACAGGAGACCGGGTCGGTCACTACACCCGAGATGCCGCACGCTAGAACCCACACGTCGAGCGGGCCGAACCGTCTGACCCACGCTACGTGGCCGGTCAGGAGGTCGATCGCTAGCACGGCGTTCTGCCAGACTCTGGGCGGGAGACAGCTGGTGTTTTGCGCGGTTGTGGGGCTGAACTTCTCGTCTGTGCAGTGGAGGAAGGCGTCGGGGGCGGTGTATACGTTGCCGGTGGCGAAGAAGACGTGGCCTCGGACGGGGTCTATGGCTGGTTGGCTGCCCCAGACGCCTACGCCCGACCAGCCGGTGCTGTTGGTGTATTTCCCGGTGCTGTTGTCGGTGGGCAGCATGTTTAGGTTCCAGACCGTCGTAAAATGGCCGGTTGAGCGGTCGAACTTGAGTGCCATGGCGTTGCCGACGAAAGAGCAGCATTTGTAACCTGGTATCGAGCCGGCGGCGAGCTCCTCGGCACTGGCCGCTCCGACGTACAGGATGTTTTTGTAGAGGGTTGGGCTGAGCGTGGACACCGCTGCTGGGTGTGAGTTGATTTGGGTGAGGCCCAACAATGCTCCGGTCTCGACATCGACGGCCACCATGAGCGCGTTCAATTGGGTAGCGAAATACAACACGTTGTTGTTCTTGTCGATTTGGGGGCTAGTCCGGGAGGTGAAAAGGCCTGAGATGAAAGGCGCCGTGGCTAGAGCCAGCTGGAAGGCAGTGGGTTGTTTGAAATTGACGATGATGGCTGTGACGTTGATCTCCCACTTGATCTGGCATTTCTCGTAGTCCAGAGCGACGAATGCACCTCCCCAGGTGGGATAGAAGGCTACTCCGTTGGATAAGGTCGGCGTTGCGCTCACCCCGCCGGCATGTGGGATCTGGCAGTTGATCGTGACGTTCTTCACGGTGGTGGGCGTTACGTGCTTGCTGGAAGATGCCCTGTCATTGAAAATAGAGCCACCCCAACCGGTCCATTCATCTTCATGTCTTCCTGGCACGAGCGCAACTGTCTTGGTGAGAGTTGCGGCAATGTGAAATGCCAACAGGAGGTAAGATGCAATGTACTTCATGGCTGTGGTTTGTTCACAGTAACAGATACTGCAATAGGTCTAGAGTAAAATGAGTAATGGTATCAATATTTAAAGAACTCGAAGTTGTGGAGGGTTCAAACGCCCTCAAGACAGAGCTTAGCCCTATGTCTAAGTGAATTTGTTCATTTGGAAGGTGCGGACACGGTACTAGTAGTGCCAGTACGTAACTACCTAATTAACACGTAAATACCTAACTCTATCATGTGCCTATCCGCAGTTGCAGTTTGATGTTGGCCGACGGGGCGTCAGCTCCTATAACACATGGGTGGTAGGACCACTATCCGACTGGTTGCTCAGCTAGAATCTCTACTGCTCGGACACATGCAAAGGACATGTAGATATCCTGAGTGTAGGCCGGAAAGTAGGGCTGAGTAATCTAAGTCTGGCTATACATCCAAGCCATTGTGCTTCCGACTGAACGCCACCGGCTACCACATCCGAAATGTAGCCACAGCACCAATCAGATGTCGAAGTCCTCGGATAGATGATTGGAAGAAAGACAATCGATAGTTCAAGTTCCGACGAGTGCGGTAGCACAAAGCAAACTCCTCTCAGTGTATGCTATTACGGTGCTTCCCAAACTCTCGCTTTGCCTGAGGTGTTGATCCAAAATTACCTGGCTTATCATACCTATCTTCCTTGACCTATTCTTGCATAGATGTTGCCCTTAAAACGTGTTGTGTCATAAGAAGTACAATTTCGTCTTCAATGCCTCGTCTTGACGACTCAACAAGGGACAATCTTGCAGTGACAGAATCTTGATCTAACCGTGACACTCCAGTCATTCTTGTAAGGTTGAAGACACCTCAAAGAGAGAGAGGAAGTGCGATAGCCCTAGAGATATTGGGAGAAACTAACACATGATTGTATCTATAAATGTGTAAGCTAACGTCCTGCTAGACTCGAGAGCATAAAATCGGCATAGCCAGAGGTCTGATCCGTAGGAGAACATATAGACCTACAGTAGTACTAGAACGGGTACTATCACGGTATACATAGTTGAGGCATATATTCCGCCGCCCGCAGTAACATTGATGTCACCCGCCATAACAAGAATGATACTCAGTACCTGCAGATATGAACTGGTGTGCCAAATTACTGAACAATGCCAAGTTCATGTTCCATGATCGTTCGCACATGCAGAAGGAAGGCTTGGCATTCAGTTTTCAACTATATGCAGCCCAATCATGGCCGTCGACCCCGACACGTTTCAATCTAAAAGCACCCCGCGCCATCATAGACCTTCATTGTCTCCTGCCTGAGTTGGAAAGCGATGTCGAATTCAAGCTATTACCCCAAGGTCTCCTGTGCCTCGGTCAAAGTGGTCGATGGGAGAAGAAGCAAATGCAAGCTGCGGCAACAGCTGCAGACGTGTGGATAACGAATCACATGCGTTCTAATTACCCACGAGCTGACCTTCGTGGCAGATTGGTAATGACCGGGGCCATCGTCATCGCGTTGAGCTCCAAGCTCTGGCGAGACAGAAGCTCAAATGCGACGACAACATGCAAGGACAGGTGGGCGAGCTCGTATATATGCTCACCACCCGCCGCATACATGTTACGCTTCGTCTGATCAATGCCTGCAAGGTGTTTTTGAACCCTGCACCTTGACAACCTGACCTCACGATGAAGCACCTTCTCATTATCTCTCTCGCTGCTGGCGCACTGGCTTCCTTCACAGGGAACATCAACTACTTCTCCCCTTCGTTGCACCACCCCGAGCTTGGAGTCTCTATCCGAAAGGTTGCCGCTCGCACATATGCCAAGTCGCCGTGGGATCCCAAAGACCTCAATTTCACGCACGGGGTTGCTTCTGGAGACCCTTACGAGGACAGCGTGATCCTGTGGACGCGGATTGCTCCGAGTACCGACAACGACAAGAGCAACGTCACCGTCTCCGGCTACGTGGACCTGTACAGCCACGAGGTCGACGACTACGTCAAGGCCAGCAAGGCCCCAGTGTGTGTGGAATGGAAGATATCTACCGCCAAGAATCTCAAGTGTGTTGCAGATAGGGGAACAGCTTACACAAGCTCGGATGTCGATTTTACGGTTAAGGTGGGCGTCGAGTCAAGGAACATCCGGATATCGCATGATGACTGACTGACTGCCTGATCAGGTCGAAGCCAAGAAACTCAAGCCGTTTACCACCTACTGTATGTGATGTGAGACTGCAAACTCGCGAGCAGAAGAGAGCCTGACTTGAGGAAAGACTATCAGTTCAACGTGTGCAACTCAAACAACACATCACCACTGGGACGCACAAAGACCATTCCAGCAAAGGATGGTAAAGCATCCGTGCCGATCAAGCTTGCGGTCTATTCTTGCAGTAACTACCGTGAGTGCTTGGTCCCCAGTGGCATATTGTCTAGCTAGTTCTAACAGCTAATAGCATTTGGATTCTTCAATGCTTACGGCAACCCTGTACGAAAAGACTCCGTCGACTACGTGATTCATCTGGGCGACTATATCTACGAGTATAAGAATGGTGACTATGGCTGGGGCGACGCCTTTGGCCGAGTACCACAACCGGACCGCGAGATCCATACGTGAGTTGCTGAACTCTGCCTCTTCGGGTAACTACATCTAACCCTGGCAGCCTCTACGACTACCGCAAGCGCATAGCCCAGTACCGTACCGACCTAGACCTGTACGCGAGCCACCAGCAGTTCCCCTGGATCCCCGTGTGGGACGACCACGAGGTCGGAGACAACACCTGGAAGGCCGGCTCGGCGCACATGAACAACACGGAGGAATCCTTCCTCGAAGTCGGCGGCATCTCGGTCGACCAGCGCAAGATGAACGCCGTGCGCGCCTACTTCGAGTGGATGCCGATCCGGCAGGTCGAGATGGACGACAACCTGCGCATCTGGCGCGACTTCCAGTTCGGCGACCTGTTCGACCTGCTGATGCTGGACACGCGCCAGTACGACCGCTCCATCACGGACCTGTACTGGAACACGGACTACACCGAGGCCATCTCGGACGAGGCGAGCCGGTCGCTGATGGGACCCCGCCAGGAGCAGTGGTTCTACCGCGCGCTGCGCGACAGCTCGCGCCGGGGCACGGCCTGGCGCGTCGTCGGCAACCAGATCGTCTTCAGCCGCATGAACGAGGGCGGCACGTACAACTACGACTCGTGGGACGGCTACCAGGCCAACCGCAACCGGACGTTCGCCAACCTGTACGAGCACGGCATCAACAACACCGTCTTCCTGGCGGGCGACAGCCACGCCTCGTGGGTCTCGGACCTGGTCTGGCTGGGCGAGCACGCCTACGACGACGCCACGGGCGACGGGTCCGTGGGCGTCGAGTTCGCGGGGTCGGCCGTCAGCTCGCCGTGCCCGGCGGGGCAGAACATCTCGCTGGCGAAGGCGAACACCCTGTCCTCGGCGCTGGTCGGGCTCAACCGCGAGCTGCAGTGGCAGGACCTGTACTACCGCGGGTACTACGAGCTGAGCATCGGCTACGACTCGCTCAACGCGTCGTACTTTGGCGTCCCTACCACGGCCACGCGGAACGGGTTCGAGATATCGCTGTCAAACTTTACTGTGCTTGCTGGCGCGAACAGGCTGCACCGGTCGGTCAGTAATGGGCTTGTCGAGAGCGGTGCGTTGAAGGGCGGCAAGGTGGCGGGAACCAACCTCACGCACGATACTGCGAGCGGGGAGTGGTTCGTCTTCAAGGGATGAAGATAAATGGAAAACGTAATGTAGTCGATGTACCGAGAAATATAAATCTTAATACATACTCAATTGCTAATGATTGAGGAAAATGTTAAGAGATGCCAGAGCGTTCAAAGTAGATAGAGGTGGTAAAAAAAGTGAAAAAGAAAGCCTCTCCCGCCGGGAATTGAACCCGGGTCCCGAGCGATTGCTACTACCGGATGGCGGATGACAAGCTCATATACTAACCACTATACTACGGAAGATTTACAGGTGTTGAACAGCTGTCGTAGCTGGCTGGTTGCGATGAGAACTGTCACACTATTGGCCATTATAGAGGTAGCCTGATCGTGGTAGGCTCCACACTTGCTTACTGAGGTCCATGGCAGATTCGGATGGAACGAGTAACAGCACTTCGCATCAAGACTACACTTGGGATTTGGTTAAGCACATTGCATAGACGATCACTGAGTATGCTATTGTACAGTCCAACCCGAGTCCACCCACCGGGTCCTGGTCATCCTTGCAACTCTGCAAACAACCCGAGACCTTGCGCTTGAGTCTTTGGGCCATCTTGTCCACCACTTGCCCGATCTACTTTCCCCGTCTCCTCGAACACCGCGCCAATAGACCCCGGTGAGGCATCTGCGCCATCGAGTTCCGTGCGCATAGACCATGGTCTGGCGGCCCTGGAGTCCAACTCACTTATCCTGTGCGTCGTGACGGTCGAGGGACTCCACGCGTATTTTGGCTCTGTGCTCGGATCATCCACACTCTGATGCTGGAGAGCCTCTGTCGCTTTCGCCCGGTGGCGGCGGCGGCGGCGGAAAAGAAGTAGTGCTGCTATTCCAGATATGATCATCAGCAGTGCGATAGCCACTCCGACGCCTATTCCTGCTTTGGCACCTGCACTCATGCCGCTAGATCCTCCGACTTGTGCTTGTGCGGTCGGCGCAGATGTTGGCGACGACAAGGAAGTCGCATCCGTGGGTGGCGATGTCACTGGTGGTCCCGAGGTGCTAGAGGTCGTGGAAGACGGAGTCGATGTCTTGGGTGAAGCAGAACTGGATGTCGACGTCGTTGACGTTGGAAGATATCCTTGCTGCCATACTACAGGACCGCCAAGGGCGGTCGGGAGACTGACTATATCGGTCAGCCGTGTAGCGTCCGTGAAGGCAGCCCCTGAAGTCTGGGTACACGTGCACGAGTCGGCAGATGTGAGAGTCGAGGGCTTTCCGCGCTGCGGGCACGCGGACCACAGGTTTGAGCCTGGACAAGTCACCAGACCGACCCAGGGAGAATCTGTTCCTCTCATAGTCGCAACGGTCAGTATGATGTCTGCTATATCTGGTCGAGTAGTGCTCTCTGCTTACCACCAAGCCCGGGCTTCTCCGGGCAGCTCGCGTCTTGATAGTCCGGATCGCTGCACCCGGCCAGGTAAGTGAGTCCATTTTCTTGGTTGAAGCACGCTCTGCTGGACAAACAAACGTCGCCCGCCTGGCAGCATGTCTTGTGACCGAGGGCATCATTTCCACATGGGATGAAGCTTGAATCGGATTCCTCGCCGGCCTCGTAGTAGCATGTGCCGTTGCTGATGAAGGGATTCGCAGCCATTGCAGACGTTGGAGGCGACAGAGCGAGCCCGGAACTGCGACATGCTAAGTGCCGGGTACTGCAGCTGTTTATGTGGTAGCAGCAATATATGCGGGCGCTGTGCCGTTGGTCTGTTGGTTGTCGCTCAAAAGTCTGTTACATTTCACCGGGTTCATGCAGAAGGCTGTGCTCTCAATGCTGGGACTTGCTTATGCGTGTGCCCAAACTCCTCCTGCTTTCAGCAATTCGCCGTTACACCAGGTAAAACAGCCACGCGTAGCAATCAGGATCTTGGGCCCGGATCTCCGTTCTTTATCTCAGATGGTCCTTAATGTTGCCTCAGCATGGTCCAGCTCGATGATTCTCGGGCATCCCTGTAACTGTTGTCGATGCTGCCCTAGCAAATTAGTGGCGAGATGGTCTGTTGGTGGCAGGCTGCATAAGGATCGTTATGCTTGAGAACACGGCCAAAGTCTACTCAGCTCCAACTTCGTCCTTATGTCAGGTAAAACCCTAGCCCATGACGGTGGGTATCGAAATACAAGCTCCATTCCCATGTAAATGGTAGCGGCCCGGAAGAGAGGTTATGGCCGCTGAATGTTTTTGTTCGTGCGCAGTAAAGTTCAATGGCTTTCTGAACGGTCGTCGTAGATTGACTGGGTCTGTGAACCTTACCTTGAGTATGGCCGCTTGGGTAAGACGGTATTGGGCAGGCCACGTTCAACACCGATTGAGAATAGGGGAGCTGAAACGGTCGTATCAACGAGCTTTGCGTACCGACCAAGATATTCTCGCTGTTTGTGATACTTGCCATGGATGAAAACCTGAGGCAGGCGGAATTGCTTGTAGTGATGCCCACGCCTACATCCGACACGCCATTGGCTCCAACTAAGGAGCACCAACACCAACACAGGCGATGGACCTGACATGGTTGTTACCATACCGTCCGCAGGTACCTCTGTGCCGGATACCATCTCGGTGAACTTGTCCAAGTAAGTTCGCCTGCACCCGGGGGATAAATTGCGTATATGGGGGTCACAGGGGCAATGCCGATAGGTCGATCCTCGCATTTGACGGCTACCTTAGGTGATCGTAATGCGCATATGCCGTCACGTTCAGGGTATCAGGTAGTTGAGCGGAAAGACACCAACACAATAATTTAACCCTGAAGACAGATCAAAAGTCCCGCGCAGCTAGGGGTAGCAAGGATGAACGCCCGTGGAGCGCCCTTTTGGACGGTACCGGCAGCTTGGTAACATGTCCGAGCCCGGCTGCCAGGACCTCTGTGGCTGAAACCACCAAAAACCTCAGAGGGTAGCAGGCCGGGCTTATGGTTGAATTCAAAGAGTGCATAGTTGGTTACAGGTAACAGAACAGGTAACAGATAGCTGCTTGTTAGAATTGACCGTTCTAACATAGAGCTAAATAACTCTCCCAGGGGTATCATGTCGTACAATCCATAGCAAACTAGCCTATGCGTTAATCAATGCTGGCGCACGTTCTTCGGTTTTCGCTTTTTGAAGACCACTGCCGGTGGCGCGTCTTTAGCTTCGTATTGAGCTTCTGGAGCGGGCGGTATGTCACCTGGGAGTCCCCCGACACCGCCGGTCGACTCGTGCTTGATTAGAGGTGGCGTATGCTTGACATCCTCCTGTTTCTCAGCTTCCAGAGCTTCTGACTCTTGTGCCTGGGTATCTCTCGTCTCGCCATCCGCCTCTGGGTCTGGCATGACCTTGACTTCCTCCTCCTCTTCCTTCTTGGGTTTCACTAAGCTACCACTTAGCAGCTGATCCAGCTCGTCATCCCCATCCATTGGCATGGACTTCGTTTCTCTTCCCCATCTCTTGGGCTTTTTGAACAGAGCTTTGAGTGCGTCCTCCTCTTCCTGCTCTTCCTCTGTCTTCTCTCTTTCCCGTTTCCGGACACCAGCAGCCCGCGCGCCTGGGTTGGCCGAGTCTTTGCTGTCGTCTCCTTGTTCTGGGTCTTTGAGCACTCTCGTCGAGGTGACGGTCCACTCTCCAGCCAAGGCTAACTCGGGTCTCAGCTCTGTTGGTATATTGACGCCGAGTTCAGCTAGTTGTTCCAGCTGTCGCTGCTGCTCTTCCTTCGTCAACGTCTGGTTGCCACCAGAAGCGCTTGCGGATGCCGGCGGCTTGAAGCTGCTCGTAGACTTGGATCCGGTGACCACTCCATTTAGGCGCTCGATTTCTCGTCTAGCGCGTTCCTTCTCTCGCTCTTGATTCTCGTGGTTTCGGTGCAGGTCGCGAAGGGATCGCTTGATTGCTCCCTGATGCTTTCCAGTCGCTTCGTGGTTCGCGCGCTCGAGCTTGGTGTCGCGCACATAGATCTGGCAGTGCTTGCACCAGTATTTAGGCGTCGACTTCCAGTATTCCGACATGTTTACAACGGTGGCAAGTTGACCAAGTAACGAGAGGGGAGGTTGGCGGAGTTGGGGAGTTTAAGAATGAACGGCCAAAAAGTTGCCTTAGTCAGAGCTTGAGACGGCGACTGAAGACGTCACTCTGCTGCCGGCCCGTGGCAGCGCTCTTGGCGGCTGGCAACTTTTGAATAGGTATCAACAACAACAACTGCGCTGCATAGAAATGCAGTCGTGTCCCTAGAATGGCTTATCGAAATTGTTAGAAAAAGATTTCTCGGATCTAGCTACCTACACAACCGAAAATTTACCAGGTAGATGTGAACTTGAACATTACTAGGCTTTCGTTCGCGTTCCAACAAACGTTCATGAATGGTCTCTTCCTGAACAACCTTTGTGCAGATGTGCGCCTGACTGATTCGTATCAAATCAAGAAAAGCAAGCATTATCGCCTTTCTAATATCTCAGCCGACTCTCTAACCGCAATAAGATGGAACCGTGGCTCGGCCATCATTGCGACAACCCGGTCTATCTTTCCAGCCCTTACAAAACCCAAAACATCATTCCCAGAAACCCAAGAGCATAGGAATACGCAGTGTCAATCTGATATCTCTCCGCGGCACTACCAATCAGCCGGCCCCCCGCCACGGCACCACCGTTACCACTGCCGCCGCCTCCCAGCCACGCCGGCGTGACGCTGGCCGTCACAGCCCTCGAGCCCCAGTTCACGCTGAAGCTCGAAGCCGCAGAGTTCGTCTGCACAACGCTCTCCTGCGCCGCGCTCTCGGGCGCGGACGACGCCTTGCCCTCCTCCGTCCTGCTCTCCTTGGGCGCCTCTTTCGACGCGGACTTCGGCGGCTTCCCGCCGCCCTGCTCCGGCTTCTTCGTCTCTTCCGGTTTGTTCTCCCCAGACCGCGTCTCCGTCTCGGCTACCGTCTGGTGCTGGGCACTGGCCTCGCTGCTCTGGCTGACCGGTGCCGTCGTCTCGACGCCCTGCGGGGCGGCTGAGACTTGCGTGGTGGCCTCAATCTGTCCCTCGCTGCTCTGGCTCACGGGTGCGCTCTGCGGGGCGGCTGTGGCCTGTGAGGTAGCTTCGATCTGGCCGTCGCTGCTCTGGCTGACGGGGGCTTGCTCGCTGACACTCTGGGGAGCGGCGGTGGCTTGGGAAGTTGCTTCGATCTGGCCCTCGCTGCTCTGGCTTACTGGAACGCTCTGCGGTGCGGCTGTGGCTTGCGACGTGGCCTCGATCTGTCCGTCGGTACTCTGGCTCACTGGCGCTTGCTCGCTGATACCTTGAGGGATCGCAGATACTTGCGAGGTCGCTTCGATTTGACCCTCGCTGCTTTGACTCACGGGTGCGCTCTGGGGCGCGGCTGTGGCCTGTGACGTCGCTTCGATCTGGCCGTCGCTGCTCTGGCTCACAGGGGCTGTCTCACTAATACCCTGCGGTGCTGCGGTGGCTTGAGAGGTCGCTTCGATCTGGCCTTCACTGCTTTGGCTAACCGGAGCCTGTTCACTCGCGCTTTGCGGTGTGGCTGGTCCTTCAGGAGTCGTCTCAATGGGTGCACTCTGCGGCGCCGCCGTAGCTTGAGATGTTGCTTCTATTTGGCCTTCGCTGCTCTGGCTTACCGGAGCCTCCGTGCTGATGCCTTGCGGAGCGGCAGATACCTGTGAGGTGGCTTCGATCTGGCCTTCGCTGCTCTGGCTTACCGGCGCCTCCTGGCTCACGCTCTCGGGTGCGGCAGTTGCTTCAGGTGTGGGGCACTCTGATTCATGGTGCTGGACTTGGCCTGTGTCCGCGAGTTAATAAGAGGTGTCCGTGTATTCTTGCAGGTCGGGAAAGACCTACCATCTCCGATCTGGCACATGGGAACACTAGCAGATTGCGTTGAAACTCCCGCAGGACTCGCTGTCGCTTGCCCTTGCCCGGCTCCGGTTCCGTCATCTGATGAACTGCCCGAAGAGCTACCACCCGCTGTGCCACCTTTGCTGCATGGTAGAATATCGATCTCGACGCGGTTGCACTGCGGGGCCCAGTCTCGGTCGTAGATATTGTAAAAGCTGCCGGAGGCGCAGCCCCACCACTGGGTCGAGCCTCCAAGGGCGAGCGTGTCGTTCTCACAAATGGAAAAGCCAGCGGTGTATATGGCCCCGGCCTGTGGAGGGGCGTCGAACTGGAGTTGGTAGTTGGATGCGATATATGCCGTTCGTTGGTGCGAGTCCGTCATGATGCCGTTGCTCAGTGCCGCAACGAGGGTGCCATCGGCTGAGCAGGCGTTTTGGCGTTTATCCTTCGTCTACAGAGCCAAATATATCAGTCATCGACGCATGCTTTGATTCGGTAGTGACTCGGGAGGGTTGGGACTGGACTACCTGGATTGGAGGATCTCTTTTCGCCAGAGGGTTCCTAACTTGAACCTCGAAGTTGCCATTGAAGCTTCCTGTACATCCGGGTGGAGGCGGAGACGATGGTGAGATCTGTTGGGTGACTCCTTGCGCAGCAACGGAGCCGACTAAGGACAGGAAGGTGAGGGTCGTGGTCTTCATCGTGACCAGATGTGGCCTTATGATCTCTCGGTCTGACCTACACCTTGATTCCTGCGATCTGACTTGCGCAGGCGAACGGTCTATCACTGGCTAAACAAAAGATGTGCTCCTCCAGTCGAGAAACGAGCGGGATGGAACGACGTGGGTTGGACTAACAGGTAAGTTTCGACCTAGTGTAAGCGAATGTGTACCTAGATCGAACGTTAAGAGGGAATGTGAGAGTTTGACAGGAGTCAAAGGCATTGCTGATGTTATATCTCGGTCTGAACTCATGTCAATGTCGTCCGGACATCACGAGCATACAAGGGCCTCATTAGTACCTGAAGCTAGTTAAGCTTTACTCGGCCTGCGTGGTTGGGGTCTTGGTATGGATTGGCTCACTGTCAGCTGCAGATATTCGCTGGAAAACCTCGGACGACAATGACCAGACCAGAAGCTTTGAACTCTTTGGCCCAGGGACTGATCATAAAGACCAGAAACAGACAGATCAGTGACGCAGAGTTCTCGTATCTCACTTGTTGACGTCGAGGTTTGGTTTCATCGGTACTGAACCGACCTACCGTGCCCTGCACCTTCAGCGTTCGTGTTTCGTGGCTGTATGTGCGAAAGGAAAACTGCTTAAAACTTGCCTGGACTGACCTTTCGGAGCTTATAACGACTCTCAATACGGGAAAGATGCTGGAGTCTCGATCTGGCCATGAGGAGGCGTTGGAAGAACCTCGATTTGACTGCCTGAACCACATTGATGGCGCATATACGGTTCCTTTGACGTCAGTTCGTCGCCCTCGTTTATTCGCGTTCTGCACACCTGCTCGTACACCTCATACGTTCATGTCGGAGAGGAAACCAGCTGCAGTTCGTAAAAAGAAAATTGCTCGAATTGACCGCCCAAACCGTCTATGCTCCTATTTCATACCGTATGCAAAAACCAATAACCCAAGCTCGTGTTAGAAGAGTACAGGAAAGGGGAAAGCCACCAAATGCACATATTCGAATTCACCAACTCTGCGCAACAGCTAGGCCGGACGGCAGAATTTGCCCTCACTGGGGTGGATGATACGGTTGCTGCTGTTGTGCGGGGGTAGCATGCGGGCTGTACGTGGTCTGCTGCTGGTATTGATCCGATGTCTGCTGCGGATACGCGCCACCGTAAGCCTGGGACGGGTGCACGGCGGCCTCATAAACGTTGGGCTGCGGCTTTTGCTCGTAGTAGGTCGGGTCGTACGGCTGTTGTTGCGCCTGCACCGGTTGCTGTTGGTAGACCTGCGACGTGTACTGGTTCTGGTCCGAGTACTGGGCATATGGTTGTTGGCCTGGCTGTTGCGGGGCGTTCGTGGCCGGTTCTTGGTGTCCTTTCATCTCCATGTGGCCGATGTCACCGTTGCGAGCCTTCTTCTCCTGGTGGTACATGCGGAATGTGTGGCCGTTGTAGACGAGGGTGGCGACGAAGAGGAGCCTGAGGCGCGGGTTTTTGTTAGTATGCAAAAGGCACTGGAACGGTCGCGGTTTGTAGGGACAGAAACGCACATCTGCAGAGCGCTCAGTCCGGCAATGGCGCTCATATCCGCCAGCCCGGCTTGAGAGGCGACCGGAAAGCGTTTGCTCAATCCATCGCTCCGCCTCGAGACAACACAGTGCCCGGCGTTCACAGCACTTCCATCATCATAGCAGTCTGCGTTCACACTGACTGTGAAGGTGCCTCGTAGAGCGGCGTTGGCGCCCATGGACGAGAGCCAAAGAATAGCCATGAAGAGGTCCAGGGACAGGATGGCCCAGATGTTGTACGCGTTGCGGCAGTTCGGCGCCTTCTCGGATACCAGCGCATAGGTGACTACGATCAAGGTAAAGAGCCCCTGTACTGTGTCAGTTCGGCGAGTGGAGCAATTAGAGGGAGTTGACCTACGCAAACTAGTGCGAACACGTTCGCATCCATGGCCAAACCGTGGATGAGCAGACCACCGAGGATCATGATGATGAAGCCAAAGAAGGCCTGGAAACCCCTCACGACGGTGCACCAGACAGGCGTGTGCACCATGAACAAGCCGCCATCAGCGCCGCCCGTGGTCGACGTGTAGCCGGCCGAACTCTTGAACTCGGACATCTCTGGGTGGTCGGTCTTGGAGCTTGCTGGTCGCACGGTGTAAGTGAAATTCGATGAGCACTTCGCCGTCAGGGTGCGTTTTTTGAATGCGCAATAGAGACGGAAAAAGTAGCCGGGACCATGGCTCGCTTTTGAGGAACCATGAAATGCGCCCAACATTCACGCCAAGCGTCTAGACGAGGCGGACTCAACGCCATATCATACCCGATGTGGCCAGGGTCGTCCACTAGTTCTCAGCCGCAGGGCATCCTGGTCCCTCGAGGCCCAATCGACCGGATAGTCTGCCGACATTTCCATTGCTTGTCGACGCCACGCAGCTTGATCTGGACGTTTAGAACTTATTTAAAAATATAGATGGCTTCTAGACTTACAAGATCGATATTCCTCAATCTTTTAAGTCGGTATCTGGCCCTGATCCTGATCTTGCGACGCTTCAATATTCAGGTACAGGACATACTTGAAATGCCGCCATCGGCTCGACCTCCCCCGGTCTAAGCTGTCCGACTTCGCGATGCTTGCTCAGTTAGTACAAGACCCGCTTCAGAGCTGGAGGCCTGGGCTACCGGCGTCCAATGAGACAGGGGACGAGGGGCTTAGCGCGCGTTGATTCTTCACTGTAGCGCGCTAAGACCTGAACGAGCATGGCCTGCGGATTGCTTGCGCGCTCAGCCCCCGATAACCGAAAGACATGCGGAACATGATCGCTGAAGCTGTACAAAATCGGGACGATGTTTCGGAACTCTGCCTTATTTGCATCAACCGTGCAACCGGTCTCAATCTGCAAGTGTAGAACGTGACTTTGTGGGACGTTAGATGTAGGAAGGACAATGTCTGAAATGAGTTGTAAAGTTCAGCTCGGCTCTACGAGGTTACAAGCGGACATTCGAGCACGTCAACGCAATGGATGATACATCGAATGAGGGAACACATCGTGACGTCAGAGCCGAGCACCTCAATATGACCACTGATCCTCAATCGACCTCATTGTCATGATCATGTGCTAGCAAGCTATTATAGTAAGGCAATAGCAACACTTGAGTCTTAAGGTATAATCCGTACAGGCCATGAGTTCGTGTCACAACCCAGAGGTGGCGGGAGAGCAGCCTGTATCGCTCGAGAGCAGAGTGCTCGAAGCCGGAGCTGCAATGACACAGGCGAGTCCCTAACCGTCCCATCAGGACAGAACAGACAGTGATCTGACAGCTATGACAGGATTTCTCCCCCGTCAAGAACATCTGTGCCCATCTCAATGCTTTCCACGCCTACGCCGATGATCCCAAGCGGGTGGTAGAGGCAAACCACTACTGCGCGCATGTCACCGACGGTAAGGGCCCGGCCCCGCCCCCATGACCATAAAGGTACCTACTCGCTAATCTACCTTACCCAATCCAATTAGACGTCCGACAGTGCATCCTGTACGACGGCCCGGGCCCCAACGCCCGCCTGATCGGCATCGAGTACATGATCACGCCCAAGCTGTACGAGGGCCTCGACGCCGACGAGCGTAAACTCTGGCACAGCCACGTCTTCGAGGTGAAATCGGGCATGCTGATCATGCCGCAGCCGTTGGCGCTGGTGCCGATGGCGGCGTGGGAGAAGGCCGAGAACAGGGAGATGGAGCAGGTCGTCACCCTGTACGGCAAGGTGTTCCACCTGTGGCAGGTCGACAGGGGCGACAAGCTGCCGCTCGGGCAGCCGAAGCTCATGACTAGCTTCACGGACTGGGGCCAGCTGGACGAGAAGGTCATGGACGAGAGGGATAGGAGGCTGGGCGGTGATTGGAGAAGGAAGAAGGAGCTTAGGGAGTATATCGAGGTGCCTGAGATTCATCCTGATGCGGACCAAGCTTGGAAGAAGTCGTGAGGTTGGGACTAGGTTGTAATACTAAGAAATCGCTATGTAAAATTGATAAGCAGGAGAAAAGCAAAATCTTAAGTTTTTGTTAAAGGTTTGCCGCGACCAGTTCCATAAATTAACCCTTGACAGCGTCGCAGGCAGTGTGCAAGGCCTCTACTACCCCAGACACGATATCCTGCGCCCCGGCGTTGTCTATCATGGTAGCAGGCCCAAAGACTCCGATATTCATGGGACCCTCCGTCACCGACACCTCAATATCTACAGCATCCTGAGGGAAATGTTAGCTGAATGTGGGAATATGATACCGGACAGAAGAACTTACCGGAAATGCGTCTTTCACAGGATTTGATGCCAACAGCCGCTGATCTGCTAATGACAGACCTGAACTTGTCCTAGATAGGATCTGAGCATCGTTGTCTGGTAGTTCGCTGAGGACAATCCTCTCCCCATCGTCGGTTTTTCCAGCAGTGGGAAGTCTCAAAAAGTTGACGAAGGAATCGATCTTGAGGCCCGTCCAGTCGAATATCTCCCACAGACCGACAGATACATTAGTTGGCGAGGAGATCTCGTATAGATCCGCTTGTACCCTCTTGGCAACCGTCACGATATCGTCGCTCGGCGGCTGCCGGACACGGAGTGGAACCAAGCTCAGAGTCGGGTAGGGTAGCTGGTCGAGCCCGTCCATCGACGTGCGGTTGGCGAGGTAGATTCCGAACAAGATATCGTCTGGATCGTGGGCACTTTGAGAGAGGAATTTCGCGTAGGCGGCGAAGAAGAGGGCTTGTAAGCTGACTCCGGATGCTACGCAGATGGCGTGGAGCTTAGCAGTCTCTTCGATTGCATTGCGCTCGAAGAGCGATGTTCTGGGGCCAACTGATGAGGGCGAAGCTGTCCGCTCTGGGAACGGCGATGCCTTGAGGTTTTCCAGATATGCTGTCCAGAATGTCCTCCGAGAGAGCCGTGTTCTTTCCGAGGCTTGAAGCAACAGCCACTTCTTCCATGTGTTGTGATACTGATCCGGATCCTGCAAGCTGACTCCCTGGCAGAGCTGCCGGAAGCTCTCCATCAGGATCGGTAGGCTTATGCCATCGTAGAGGGCGTGATGGATCTGGAGCTTGAGATGCCGGCGATCTTTCCTCACGCGACTCGCGTGAAGCGAGACAAGTGGCTGGACACCAGGGCTTTTGGCATCAATTTGTAAGTCTTCTTGGTCTATCACTACATTTGCAAGCTCCGGCCGGTACCGATGTATGACTTGCAAGAGGGGAATATGCCGTGACTCGGTTGCAAGGAAAAATGTCCGCAGAATCGGGTGACGCTCGACAAGCGCCAGCCAAGCCGAGCGTATGGCGTCGATGTGGATGTCGCCTTGGAGTAGGTAGGCAAATTCCGGGAAGAATACAGCGCCCGACGTGTTCTGCCAGACACTCAACATGTGGACCTGCATTGCGGTTGCCGGCAAGACTTCCTCAAGTGCCGATTCTGCAATGCCGGCATCAGCTAGAACTGCCGCGACGTCGACAGACAGCAAAGATGCTGTGGTGCCGTCCTCGCTATCCGAGGTAAGGATGTCATCTTTGCCTGTGCCATTGGTAGAAGCACCATTCGTCTTAACTCCAGTCAGTGTAGGTTTCTTCGCCATGACAGCCATCTCTTCTATGGACGTTGCGCCTAGAATTTGACGAACACCAAGTGCAATACCTCTTTTCCGGAGGAGCGAGCTGACTTTGATCGTGCTGATTGAGTCCAGCCCTAGGTGATAGATGGTATGCCTCTTCGAGATGGATGACTCTGGGACTGCGGAGACCTCTGAGATGGCTGAGCGGATGTGGTCCTCCGTCTCAGACCACGCGGACGTATCCACGTTCTCACCATCTACTGCGTCATCCGCGACGCTGGGTGGGCTATCCGAGAGCGAGAAGGAGGGGAGGCCAGAAATCGACACCTCTCCGCCCGCAAAGGTGAGAACATCCGAGTCTGAAGAGTTTATGAGATTCTTTAGCACGACATCGAGATGGTGGATCAGTTTCACAGTATCCTTTCTTGACAGATACCCCGAGTTGCATGCCGCTCGCCATACGAGGTGCTCGTCAGATGCCTCAAACTCCACGCAAACGGGATACTCGACTGCAGAGTCACCACCAACGGACGTCATCCATGGAAAATTCTCGCCAAACACAGGCTTTTGAGCCCGTTGTTGGATGAACAGGGTGTTGAACAAAGGCCCTCTCCGAGTCCCTGCAAGCTTCAGGGCATCCCGGAGCGGATAGTGCTGAAAGCTGCTGATGTTGGTCATATTCTCCTGCATATAGCGGAGCCATGCAATGACACCGCCGTGGAGAATGCTCCTGACGGCTACAGTATTCATTGTCGGGAACAAGAGCTCCTCGGCCTCCTCCGTATCCCGGCCTGACAGGACGACCCCAAAGGTGACGTCGAGTGACTTCGTCCGAGATGCGAGAACGGCAGCCCAGCAAGCTTGGCCGACTACTTGGAGTGACAACGCATGCCGTCGGCAGAAATCTCTGAGGACAACGTTCGGTACCGAGCACCTCGTCTCGATGCGATACGTCTCCTCCGTTTCGGGCGCGATGAGCTTCACTTGCGGGATCTGTGTTGCGGGAGCTCCAGCGAGAAAGCCGGACCAAAATTGTTGAGCTTCCTGGTTCGACGCTGCGAGCATATTGGTCAAGTACTCCCTATAGGGTGGCCTCGGCATGTATGAATCATAATAAGCAGCATGGACATCCTGATGAAGCAAAGCAAGAGACCACCCATCATATAACGCATGCGCGATGGATAGCACCAGAAAGCGGCGCTTGTCCACGCTCACCATGGTTAGCTGTAGCAAATTTGATCTGCCGCCGTCGTGGCAAGCTCGCTGCCTAGCGCTTTCCATCACTTCTTTGAAGTCGCTCTCGTCCGTGACCGTAGCTTCTCGCAGGATCAGAGGCGATGACTTCTTGATGACCTGACAATACGCGATGTCGAAGTCAGGGCTGTCGATCTCCACGAAAGTTGTTCGCAAGATTGGGGAGTTGTCAATGACTTGTTGCCAACCCCTCTGTAGACGATCTGTGTCGATAGAGGGATCCAACGCGAGCACATCATGGTTGAAGTACCGATGAAATTCTGACTGGACCATTTCGGCGATCATAGAGTCTTGGAGCGGAGTCACGGGTAAGATATCCTCAACATCGTGAAGATCGAGGCGGTCACGGAGGTACCTCTTCAGTGCTTCAGAGGCTGACTGGGCGGAATGTGTTCCATTGCTGTCGCCAGAGTTACTGGCGATATTCTGCTGAAGGTGTTGTACCATGGCGGAAATCACTCCGTCCCTGATCAGTTTACCACTGCTGATCATGACGCCTCGACTGCGTAGCCTCGAGGATAATTTGATCAGATCGATGCTGTCAAGTCCAAGCTCTAGCAGAGATGTAATCGCGGTAATGCTCTCAGCTGGAGTGTCGGCAAGCGCTGCGATCTCCTCGCGGATCGCAATTGCTGTCTCAGTCCACTCAAAGGAGGTCGGTTCCTGTATCGTTGGTTCGTGAGGTTCGGTTCCGTTCTGGCTGAGTTTCGGCCACTGGTGTGATGCCAATGGGATCGGGAGCTCGGGGGTACGTATGGCCTGCAGAGCCTCTTCTACTTGATCGAGAAGGCTCGACAAAGTATCCATATCTGCAATCCCCGCCTTGGCCACTAGTTGCAACCGCAGTTGACTGTCTGATGTCAATGTCGCCTCGAAAGCGAGAGCATAATCCGGGTTGGGGGGTGACTCGAGAGGCGTCCACAGCTGGTCGCCTGTGGGCTTGTCGACTGCCCTCTGAAACGAGAAGAGCGTGTCAAAGAGAGGCTTCCCCCCAGAGCACCATTTCTGTACGTCTCTCAGGGCCGCATGCTGGAATGGCATAGTTGAGACATTAAAGTCGTGGCACTTCTTGATCAGGGAAGCCCATGTCTCTCCCGGCGCAAGTGAAGGGTGAAACGCGATAGTGTTAAAAAGGGGACCAATCACACCATCAGCACCGTCAAGATCGATTGACCGCCCGGATATCACAACACCTATCGTGATATTCTGTAAGAATTGCTGGTAGACCGAGATCCACGCAGCTTGAATGATAGCTTGATGCGTGACTCCAAGTGCCGTTCGCAGGCGCTCCAAGTCCCTGACTGGAACCAGACGATCGAGACTGATGCTGTCGATCGATGGTTGCTTGCAGATAACCGGGAACTTCTGGTGTGAAGCTGACTTGAGATGCTCCTTCCAGAAATTCTTGGACTCAGAATAGCTTCTCAACGGACCGTGGACTAAAGCTTCGAGATAAGACGGTGCTGAAGTAGAGACATCGTCACCCACGTAATAGTGCCATAGACGGTCCAGCATGATATCCAAGCTTATTGCATCGTAGATACCATGGGATATGTTGACAATCAGGTACCTTGCCTCCTCGCCAACGCTGATGACCATGATGTCCAACGGCTGCTTCACGTGGAGAGCGTTCCTTTCAATCCAGGATTGTTGTTTCTCCTTGACCAAGTCTTCAAGCTCATTCTCATCGGCAAGGCAAAGCTCGGTCCAGGGAATGTTAGCGGTCTTCGTAGCAACTTGGACGTATCCATCTGCTGTCCTGACGAAGCGAGTTCGGAGAACTGAGCATGACTCCACTAGCTTCATCCATGCCTTTCGCAACTGTGCGCTGGAGGTGTGGCTCGACAACTTGTACTTAAAAGTGTTGAAATAGGCTCCTGCAGTAACTGGCATGTTTGAACGGGAGATCATGCCTTCCTGAAGCGGAGAGCATGGGGCGATGTACTCGATTTCATCGGCGTGAAGACCAAGCTCTTTCTCCACCAATGCCCTGTACTTCTGATGACACGCCTGGACCAGCTGCCTTGCAGCCAAGTTATGGTTATTCGCAGAACTAGTGCGTGATTGAGACAGTTGCAGAGCTAGATCGCCCAGTCTGGGGTGTGTGAGAATCAGAGACGGGCTGGCTTGAAGGAAGCCTGCCCGTTTGACGGCCGTTACGAATCGCATAACAGAGATTGAGTCAATGCCGTAGTCGTATATGGTTGCATTGAGGTCGACTTTCTGGGTGGGCACTGAGGTGACAGCAGCCAAGACACGAAGCACTTCCTGGCCAACCCCATCTAAGTCGATGGTAGTCCCGGATGTGGGCTGCATGAGTGACATGAGCTGACGTTGATCCATGTCAACGAACAGCTTCTTGAGTTTTCTTGTCTCTGCCTTGTTATTTGATGATAGCGGGATAAATGGCAGTACCAACACGTATGTTGGGACCATGTAACCGGGAAGCCTGTCTTGACATGAAGCCTTGACCCGTTGTGCGAGGTGGGAAGCTTCTGGTCCATCGAGGACCTGGAGATCTTGTGCTTGACTGCCGTTCTTTCCAAGGCTGACAAATGATACAAGGATATCCTTTCGTTGCTTTTCATTCCGAATCACGAGCGTAGCAACATCGGCCACGGCGGGAACACCGGATCTGATAGTGTGGTTGATCTCCCCGAGTTCGAGGCGCTGCCCACGTAGTTTGACCTGATCATCAGCGCGGCCGAGGAAGTCGAAGCAACCATCGTGAAGGATTCGAACCAGGTCACCAGTGCGGTAAACTCGCTCATTGAAATGCTTCAGAGTAGGAAACCTCTCTGCAGTCAGGTCGGCTCTGCCGAGGTAGCCCTTCCCAACGAGCTTCCCTGATATACAGAACTCCCCTACGCCGCCTCGGAGAACAGGAACCTCGGTGCCTGGTTTCATCACATATGTTCCAACATTAACAAATTGTTTTCCTATGTTGGAGGGCCGGCCGTTTTGTGGTACTCTTGAATACGTCGTGACCCCTATTGTCGCTTCCGTCGGACCATATGCGTTGTAGATGACCGACTTTGGACCCCATGCGTCCAAGATCTCCTGCTTCAGCTGCTCTCCACCAGTTATGAACACTCCTCTTGTGAGACTGGGTACCTCGTCCGGGTGGATTAGGCGCGCAAGACTCGGCGTAAGGTCGATATGTGTAATTTCTAGCCGGGAGATGGTTCCAGCAAGGTCTTCCAGGATCAGATCTCGTGGTCCTGCAGTTAGTGTTATGCCAACAGACCAGCTCCAATATTGTTCCAGCACAGCAACATCAAAATGGAATGACGCAAACTGCAGCCACTTCGATGTCTCGTCCCAGTGACCAGAGAAAAGTCTTTGGAAGGCAACCATAGCCTGTACCGCATTTTCATGTGTGATCTCGCATCCTTTCGGCGTTCCAGTTGTCCCAGACGTGTAGAGGCAGTAGCATGTGTGCTGAGGAGTGAGTTCGGGCTGTACTACGACAGGACTGCAATCAAGATTCGATAGAGAGTCTTCGCCGATAACGACAACGGGAATGTTCGTCGAAAAGTCAAGAGCCTCTTTCAGATCAACCGAAGTAAGCAACACCGAAGCTCCTGAATCCCCAAGGATGAACTGCTTCCGAGAGGCAGGCGATCCAGGATCGAGAGCAACGAAAGAACAGCCGACCTTCAAAACGCCGAGTATGGAAAAGAAAGCCTCTGGGCACTTGTCAAAGTAAACTGCCACAGTCGCGCCAGTTGTAACGTATGGTCGGAGTAGCGTTGCCACTTGGTTTCCATTCTCATCAAGGGACCGGTACGACCATGTCTTACTGATGGGACGAGTTCCTTGAAATGCCGTAACAAATTCCAGCGCTGTCTTATCAGGCGTCCTAAGCGCTTGGGTCTCGACAAACTGGTGAAGAAACTTCTCTTTGCAGTAGACATCAGGTTCCTCTGCGGGCGTGATCGAAAAGAGGCTAGGGAAACGTGTATATAGGTCGTCTTCAACACCATCTGGATGCAGAGACAGCTCGCAGAATACAGCGTCGAACTGTTGAAGAAGCAACCTCGAGTGCTCCGCCGGAAGGACATTGCTGAAAGACGTGATTCTATAGACTAGGGTGTCGTCTGAGCTGGGTTCAATTTCAATGGAGACTGGGTAGTCCACTGTTCCTTGATCGCTTACGACCTTCCACGGAAGGGCGATTTCAGACGATCCTGCTAGCTTCTGATAGACAAGCAGTGTGTCGAACAGTCGACCCTCTGGATATCCAAGCCATTTCTGGATCTTGTTCAGGGGTATGTGTTGGTTCTGGTAAAGATGGCTGCTGTATTCCAACATTGACTGGAGGAGAGCCTTGTTGGAAGAGTCGTTAGACGAGATAACCGGCACAGTCGAGATGCAAAGGAACACAGCGTCTTGTGTAGCTGCCGAATTTCGACCAGACAACACAACACCAAATGTTACGGAGGGCTCTCCCAAATATGATGATAGGATCCTGGTCCATGTAGCTTGAAGAGCAGCTTGCACTGTAAACCCGGAAGTTCCTAGTGACTTCTCAATATCCGTGAACTTGTGGCTGCTGACCATCGACTCGACCACAATTGTCTTCGCATCGACTCTGAGGGGGGTTAGTGTCGGGAAGTGATTGATGACAACGTGGTCAGATTGGGCTTTCCAGAACGCCTCTTGCACTTCCGTGTGAGATCCTTGCGTGATAATATCCTTGACCACTTTCTCGGTGGCAGGAGTCGGCGTCAGAGGCTGGCCTCGAAGTGCCTGAGCGAGATCTCCCAGCATTCTCTGCAGAGACTGCGCGTCATAGAGAGCATGATGTATGGCGAGGTGCATCCTCCGACTCCCATCGTGGTCAACGCACGCTACGCGCCATGGAGGTATTTGCAGATCGTTCAGGACATCATCAGCCATGTCCAGACGCCACTGATGGATACTCCAGTCTGGTGTATTTTCGGTGTTCACTGGCGAAACTAGGTTCTGTAAGGCGGTCGCGCTATACTGAACCATTGCGAACGGAAACTCTGCGTTGTCCACGGAAATGAAGCCAGTTCTGAGCATCGCATGCGACTTCGAGATGGCAGTCCACGCCTTCTTCATCGCGTGGAAGTCGATGTCCTCGGTGAGTTGAAAGCCGATGTAGTTGAAGTAATCATGCCCTTTCGATTGGATGAACTGAACGATCATCCCTGCCTGCAAGGATGTGCAGGGCAACACTGTATCCACGTCGTCCTTTGAGATTCCGTGCTGCCCAAGTTGGCTCTCGACTTGCCGTTGATAAGCAGAGAAGTCATACTGCGATGGTTGGCTCGACGTATGTTCCTGTTCCAAGGCTTTCTGAGCCAGATTCGCGCAAGTCTTGAGTCTGACCACGTCACTGGCAGAGATCGGCATGCCCTCCTTTCTCAGGAGAGAAGCGATCTGGACCGCATTTATGCTATCCAAGCCAAGCTGATATATCGTTGCATTTCGTCCAATATTTTGCTCTGGAACAGACGACAACTTGGATAAGACTGCTCGGATACGTGATTCGATATCTGACCAACCCTCCTCTCTCTGTCCGGTTGCGGGTTCAGGAGCGACGGCTGGCTTCCTTTGTAAATCAAGTTTCGATAGTCTGGCGGCAATTGAAGGTGGAAGAGAAGCTGATGTATGGAGTTGTGAGGAGGGATACTTCAATAACACGCTCATGTAATGCTGAAGTAAGTCTGCGATAAGACTTGCGAAAAGTTTGGAAATACGTGAACTGAGATTTTAGCTTGAGTACCAGGGCAAGTAAAGGTTCCTGTTTGGAGTACTTACCATTCGTAATGAAGCTGAACTGAAAGGACGTTAATTTGGCTCTCCGGCCGGAATTCACAAACAAGGGGTATCTAGAATCGTTAGGCTTCCTTTTCTCCAAACTGTGATAGACTGAGAACACCTACATCCATCTCGCCGTCATCTCGCTCCAAACTCCAAATGCTGTGATCAAGACCGCTCGCCGGTTGCTGTAAAATGAGAAGCGTGTCAAACAAATGCTGTACTTCGCCCGTAAATGCTAAAGACTGTATGCGCCGTAAGGAGGTGAACTGATGCTGAATGATCTGCGGATTCAAGGCACTGAGAGACTTGATCAAGTCAATGTTTTGCCTGATATTGGAAAGATTCGCCCTTATGGGCACGGTGTTGAAACAGGGGGCGATCAGATCCTCGATGCCTTCCACGTTGACGGAACGACAGCTGACCACGTTGCCGAAACAGACGTCTTCGACCTCTAGAAGTGTTGCCAAGACTGAAGCCCAAGATGCTTGACACAAGGACAGAAGGGAGCAACCAAGGTTCTTCGCCGTCTCTGATATGTCGCTGAGTGAGATCTGGATAGACGTTTTGAGAACGTCGTAATTTCCACTGGTTTTTTCAGTAGCTGAACTGCTGCTTGTTGGTAGTTCGACAGGCATGAAATTCTGGAGTTGCCCTTTCCAGAAGTCACTGGAACTAGGCGATTCCGCCAACATAGCTTTCAAGAATGGCTCAATAGGTGAAGGTGCATCGAGAGCTTTGCCCTGTGCAAGCTGTTCCACCTCTCGCAGAAGTAGTTCGACCGCGATGCCATCGTAAAGTGCGTGGTGACACACGAAAGATAAATAAATCTGTTCTCTTTGTCGGATGATGGCAAAAGAAACTGGGGGCTCCCATGAGTCAATGGCGTCTGAGTGACTAGCCAAGTGTCGTGAGATACAGTCATCAAGAGTTCCCATCGACTCGTCGTAATGAAGCCACCTTGGCTGCCACCCGCTTAGGACGACTTGAGCAAATGGATGTTGTGGCAGTTCTGTCGCTGCAAAGCAAGTTCGAAGTATGCTTTGCCTCTCGCTCATCATAGCCCAGTAACCTTGCATCGCGGCAGGATCTGAATGAAGTCGAAAAAGCATATTATTAAGATAGGACCTCCCGTTTGCTGATGCCGCCAGCATTGCTTCCTGCAGTGGAGTGCAGGGAAGTATTTTCTCCGCAGATCTCCCTCGAGACTGACACTTTGACTTGACCGTATCAACCCACTCTTGCAGGAAGACGTCCAGACTGACTTTCGCCGGAGCATGTTCGCGATCTAGATCCTCCAATGCCTTCGCAAGGCGAGCAACGCATGAGGTCTGCAGAATGAGTGAGATTGGGACCCTGCGGCCGAAATGCTTCTGGAGCTGTCTTGACAAGTTAATCGCTGATATGGAGTCCAATCCAAAAGTAACCAGCGGCGTCCACCTGTTGATACTTGAGCCGCTCGTAGAGAGGACTGCCCCGGCGATTTCAGCAACTTTCCGCTCCGTGGTGCTCCATTCTCCATCATCTTGGTCCGCCTGAACACTCGAGGCTGCTAATTCTAGGTCGGAAGTCTCTAGATTATGGAAAGTCTCGGTGAACCATGCTCTATTGAGCTTGCCCGATGCCGTCACAGGTAGTTTGGAAATGGGTATTAAATATGATGGAACCATGTAGCTCGGCAGCCTTGACGCCAGGAGACGGGATATCGATTCGATGTTCTTTTTTATACCATCATCTAGAGGCAAGACCTGTGGCGTCGCCAAGTCGGCGAAGCCTCCGGGTACGTAGAAAGATGCGAGCTGTTGTGCTGAAGGACTATCACGATTGACGAGCAGAGTGAAGCAGTCCGATACGAGTTCCGATTGCCGAATGGTCGCGTTGATCTCGCTGAGCTCGATTCGCTGACCGCGCAACTTGATCTGGTCGTCCACTCTTCCGGTGATCACCAAAGAACCATCCGGCAGCATTCTACCGAGATCTCCCGACCGGTAGAGGCGGCCAAATTTGGGATGGTCGATGAACTTAGCTGCTGTGAGCTCGGGCATGTTCAGATATCCTTGAGCCACCTGATCGCCACCAAAGCAGAGTTCTCCCAGGCATCCACGGTGAACGGCCTCAGTACTATCCTGGAAAAGAACCACGGTTGAAGTGTTCTCAAAAGAGTAGCCCAGGTGTCGGATAGCATCATCCGGTCCCATTTTCTTGACGGTGCAGATGTTTGTAGTCTCGGAGGGACCATAGCCTTGGTACAGCTGCCGCCACCATCGGCTAGCGACCTTTTCAGTCATCGGTTCGCCTGACGTAACCAGAAATTCAACCGACGGAACTGCTTTGGGATCGAGCAAGGATGCAACAGTAGGTGTCATGCTCAGGTGAGTAACTTGCAATGCCCTGATGGAGCGCTCAAGGTCTTCGAATAGAGTGTCGTTAGTGGCGGAGCACAGAGTCATACCCTGGGTCCAAGTGAAGAACATTTCAAAAACAGAAACGTCAAATGCTTGGGAGCATGACTGCAGAAGCCTTGAGTCCTCTTTCACGGGGTATATCCTAGAAAGGACGTCGATGTTGCTGATAACATTAAGCTGTGTAACGCAAACCCCTTTGGGCACGCCCGTGCTGCCAGATGTGTAGACAATGACGGCTATCCGGGCCGGATCATGGGGTATGTTGAGGTCAGTATCTTTAAAGTCCCCCAGATCCGTTCCTTCGAGGTTCTTGATCTGAGTGCCTTTGAGCTGAGGCAGCTTTGCCGCACCGGAGTCATCAGTCAAACACAACTTGACATTAGCCTGTGAATGTATGGTTTCCGACCGAGCCTCGGGCGTACTTGGTAAAAGTGGAAGGTAAGAGCATCCTGCTTTGACAATGCCGAGAATGCCAGCATATAACAAGACGGACTTTTCCATGACGATGGACACCACATCCCCGGTTTTGCAGCCTACAGACCGTATGTACCGTGCGATTTTGTTCCCCATGGCATTGAACTCGCGATAGGATACATACTCTGCGTCAAGAGATGTCGCTCCTATTCGGCTTGCAAAGCAAAGAGCCGCCTTGTCGGGCGTCCGTGATGCCACATATTCGACCGCCACAGCCAAATCTGGAGTTCCAGTAAAGGACTGTGGCTCAAGATTATAAGTAGATAACAGGTGCTCGGGGAAAATGCTCCTCGTAGAAGACAACTCCGCGTCGATATTTTCCAGCATATGCCGAGTGACATACTGAAACTCCTCAAGCAGCATGTTGATATGAGCGGCAGAAAAGGCATCGGTATGGTACGTGAGTCTACACTCATAGTGTTCCTCGTTTGGCTCGACTTCTACAAGTAGCTTCGTCTCGAGATAGTCCTGATGAGCGACTACTTTTATGCAGTCCTCATCTGGATGTGCATTGAATAGAGACTCTTGATAGACGAATAGTACGTCGTATAATGATTGACCAGGTGCGATCCCCGCCGCCTTTTTTATCTCGGCCAGTGGCAAGGAAGCGTGGGACAAGGCAGACCGGATGCGGGTCTGCACGCTCACCAAGAGGTCCCTGATGGTTCGCGTTTGTGAGAGGTTCGTTCGTAAGGGGAGAGTCGCAATGCAAGGCCCCATGATATGTTCAATTCCGGCAACGGGAAGAGTCCTGCCTGACGTAACGAACCCAGTGACGATGTCATCATCGCCTAGCATAGAGCTCCATAGCCATGCCAGAGCGGCCTGGAAAACCACTTGAGGACTGCACTCGATTTCCTGTAATGTCTGCTTCACCAACTGTGGCTTGAAGGCAAGACTGGTGACTCGAGACTCGACTTCGCTCTTCTTAGGATGTGCATCTAGCAAGTTGGGAAAGGAATTCGGCTGGAAACCTGAAAGGCTCTCAGCCCAAAAGCCCCTAGCAACGTCGCAAAGTTGCGTAAATGGTTGTGAGTTGTGGTATGCAACAACCTGGCGGAATGGAGGATGTTGATCCAGCGGCTGTCCCTCCGAAAGTGCGCGCATGTCCGCAAGTAGAAGATCAACCGTCCACCCATCAAAAAGGGAGTGATGTATTTGCAGTAGAACGCGTGTTTCATCCTGCTTCGTCAGAATCTGCACACGAAGTGGATGTAGGAGCTCTTCGTCGGATGCGATGTTGAAGTCTCGAGTCAGACGATCTTGCACCAAGATCGGGATTGTAGAGGGATCTTTCCAAACGATCTGAATGAAACTTCCCTTGTGGAGAGCAAACCCAGTCCGGAGAATGGCGTTTCTCCTTGCTAATTCTGCGATCCATGAACGTATTGCAATGACGTCGTACTTGCCTGGAATACTCAATCCCAGCCAGTTGCAGTAGGCTTGGGGATTGGAGGCTGTCTCCGCGAGCATGGCCGACTGGAGGGATGTGCATGGTAACACTTCTTCAATATCATGAAGATGGCTTTGGAGAACGGGTAGTGACTTCGGACGGATGTCTTTGAAAAATGTGTCTCCGTTTGCTTCTGCAGCAGCCTGAGGTCGTCCATGAGCTATTGTTTGATGTAACTGAGAGATAGATCTCGATCTTAATACATCGAGCGCGGTCAGCTCAAAGCCAGAATTCCGCAGCACGGAGGTAAACTTTATTGCGCTCAGCGAGTCCATTCCGGCTGTTGCAAGGCTAGTAGATGACCGTATGTCACGTCCTAAGAGGCTCCCAGCCAACTGGCATAAGCTCTGCTCCACCGGATCCTTGAAGTCATTGGTTTGCTGTGGCTGTCCTTCTTGTCGCAGGGAATAGTCAGAGACCAGTTGCCTGCGGTTGATCTTGCCTGACGGGAGAATCGGGAACTCCGAATAGGTCACTATATCTCCTGGTACCATAAAGCTGGGTAGCCACTTTTCGCAAGTGTTTCTGATTTTGACATCCATGTTGTCCAAGACGTTGACGGCGCAGAAAAGTACGAGTATGCTGCCAATAACAGCTGCCACGGCGCCGTGGCAGTTCTGTGTTCGTAAGGCCACTTGCTCGATCTCACCCAATTCTATCCGTTGACCACGAAGCTTGACTTGTCCGCCTCCGATGCGGCCAAGGCATTCTATCGTGCCATCCGGTAGAATCCTTGCCATGTCGAGAGTTCGGTATAGCCGCCCGTACGGGCTGTCAACGAATGCAAGGGTATTTGTTTCCGGTCTGTTGAGATAACCACTTGCAAGTTGATAGCCACCAACCGCAAGCTCACCCACTTCCCCTACAGCAAGCACGCGCGGCGTCTTGTCCGTATCCGCATCCTCTGTGATCTTGAGGATGAATGCGGAGACAGTGTCGAGTGGGACACCGATGTTCCCGACACTATCGTCCTTTGCAAGTGCAGGTTGCAACGTACAGTGTATGGCCGCTTCGGTCGGCCCATACATAGCCCACAGCATGCTTGGTTGGTCAGGACCGCCGCCAAACTCATCGACAACCGGTTTCGTAAGCATCTCGCCAATGGTGAGAAGTAGCTTCAAACACGGTGCATTCTCTCGTTTTCGCAGGAGGCTTCCAGCCACTGATGGTGTCAGCTCGCATGCATCGATCTGCATCGTGCGAATCACGCTTGGTAAATCGTCGAGCATCCTTGCACGATCGCAGCCTATGAGAGTGCTCCCTAGAAATAGTGGGAAGAAGATCTCAAAAACTGATACATCGAAGGTCGGGGCAGCAAACTGCAGGAATCTCGAAAATTGAGGAATGTAACGGTCGTGAGCCAGTAGACTTTGTGTTGCAGCCTCATGAGAGACCCCTACCCCTTTCGGGGTGCCGGTTGAGCCTGAAGTATACATAACATATGCCAGGTCTGTTGGTGCCGGCGTGCGTGGACTGGACTTCGTGGATAATTCCTCATTCCTCTCACCATCCAGCAGTAGCACAGTCCAAGAATCATCAGATGGTATTGCAGAGGCATATTCCGAGGTTGTGAGAATGATTCCTGCGGACACATCCTTAAGAATGAACCTGACGCGTTCGAGAGGTGCATCGAGGTTCAAAGGACAGAAAGCTCCTCCAGCTTTCAAGATTGCTAGTATTGCAATGTAGAGAGTCGGGTGCTGAGGAGCCAGAATTGGTACAACAAACTGATCGCTGTCAGACCTTTGCTGTCTGAATGCGGCGAGTTTTTGTGCTAATCGGTCTGATAGGCCATGGAGCTCCTCGTATGAGATCGACGACCGATCCCCCTCAGCCGAGAGGTATTCAATGGCAGCATTTTCTGAACTTGCAGAACGTTGCACCAGCTCATGTAAATACTGAGGTCCAGGTAACCTGGTCGGTGGGTGGTTCAAGATGGCCAAAGGAGCGGCAACTTCGGTGTCCAGGACTGCCGTCATTCTAGACGCTTGGTGAGATTCGCGAGTGCAATCGAATCGATCGTCTAGCGGTCCGTTCCGACGGGACATTAATAGTACATGTAACCGGGTAAGGCAGTTCAGATACCTTAAGAGGGGAAGTCCAGTGGTCCCCCTCGGACCAATGGCGTGGCTGGTAAGGACAAAGGCACCTTTCTTTTAGGGATGTAGTCGCTTGTCGTCCGGAGTCTGAGGTGTGTCAGATGTGCCGCACAAACGAGCAGAAATCGGTTGCGCGTGGTTGGCTGACACCCCACGACTGGAGGCGAGTTGGACGAGCACGATTAGTTTATGTATCAGGTCATTGGATGACTCCACGCTGTTTGCACCGATTTCTGGAGGGTGAGGGTGGAACACCCGCTAAGAACTGTGGTGGGTAGGGTCGGTACCTTTTTGCCTTTGCACCAACGTACCCTACTTGAGCAGCTTAATCGCGGTTCGCGCCATTCAAGTTCCTGAACGGGAGGGGGCCGACACTGCTGCTGCAAATAGTGGTAAGATCCGGTCTCACAAAACCGTTGATCTGAGGTAGGTATCGCGTGATTTTTCTGGCCTGATGCTGTCCACGAAGACATACGGGCTTTTTGACTCGGCCGAGCTTATGAGAGCCGACGGAGATCCGAGTAAAGAAGGGCGCTCTGCTCCAGAATAAGTCTGCCGCTGTACGGGGTCCTGACAAAGCTATTGTAATGTCTTGGAACTAAAGGCTATCCATGGATAGATAGTTTCCACGTGGAGGGAGCAGACGCTAAGCACAGTCTATTACGTGATTGCGTCATGAACAGTTTGAGATCCAGGTGGTGGCTTAGTGGAGTCAGTCGCTTGGCCGTACATGAGAGAGTCGCTTGAGATGAGCCTCCGGTGTTCGGAACTACCAACATATTCGTCGCTGAGATGTTTTGTTCTCTTGTCCTGGATGCCGTTCATGATACGTACATACGTTTACGATGCATTATTGGGCATAGACAAGGCGACGAGTCAAACAGACTTACTACATGTATGTTAAGCATATCCAAAGGACTTGATATCCCGTGTGAGCACTACTATGCTAGATATCTCATTCAATACTATAGCTATATGAAGCTGCTTTTTTCTTCTTCGGAGATTTTGAGTACCTGAACTTGAGTACTAACGCCATCTAACCCATTATAATCAAACGAGGCCGCTCATGTCTAAGGTGTGCTAATTAAATAGAGAATACTGTCCGTCTAGTTCGCCGGTTGTGCCACTCCCTGACCAAAAATCGACTCAACAATCTCGCCCGAACGTGTAGCCAAAACAGAAAGAAGGGTATCACTAAGCTGCGAGTTTGTCAGTTTTGAACCGTCTCATATCGACAGGAGCTGAAATGGCAAGAACTTACTCCGTGAGTTCCTTCGCAGCAGCCCTGCAACCATACTCCCGAGCCAGGGGCAACGGCTCCCTTGGAAAATCGGACACCGTAGTCACGTCCAACTTCGAGGACTCTCGTGGTAGGTGTCGAATCAGTGCTTTCACCGTCAACCTTGACGTGCCACTTGTCGCCCAGGGGCTCTGACTCATGCTGGCTTTCTGGCAAGAGGTGCCACGCGTCTCTCAGCATGTCTAGGTGAGCGTTCCTACGGTATCCAGTGGCTGCAATGATTAAATCAACGTCCAAGGTCTCTTCGTTGCCCTCGTAGCCAGTGACGTCGAAATCGTCATCACCTGGGGGTGCTGAGCAGACCTTGATTTGCAAGCCGTCTGGTTGTTCGGTGACACTCAATATCCGTCTACCGCCCATGATGCGATGAGGCCACTGCTTCTCGTCTGGGCCTATTTCCCTCTTTTGATCGTACATCTTCTCGAACAGGTGCTCGATGAGTTCCAGCCGGACAACACCGTAGTTAGTGGTCTTGGCCTCGGTAATCAGGTCCCGCCGATACTTTGAGGAGCGTGGGTACAGAGTATCGATGAATTCAGGGTTAAAGATTGAGTTCACACTAGGCATCATGAGATTAGCTGTGTCCGTCGCAGCATTAGTGATGAGTCTGTTCACTTACAATGGAGAGTCATCACTCGGCTTGAGGAACTCTGAGCGCATGATGAGCGATGTCCTTGAGTTAGGGTATAAGTTTTGGATGTTGTTGAAAATCTCGGCTGCACTTTGCCCCGCGCCAACAACAGCGACCCGGTAGGGAGCAGAGCGGTCGGTCAAGAGTTTCGGAATAGTATGCGCGTACTGAGACGAATGGACCACTCTGGGACTCCCTGCCGGCAGGCATTTTGGAATCGACGGCTGACCACCAACGGCAACTAGAACGTTCCGGGCAAGGTGAGTCGCGAGCTGGCCTGTTTTCGTGTTTCTTGATGTGACTTCAAACGTCTTCAGGGGTCCCTCGCTTCCCTTGACTGGGGCGATAGAGACGACTTCTGTCTGGTACTTGACGACATCCCCAAAGTGACTTGCGCACCACCGCAGATAATCCTCGTACTCTGTGCGAGCCGGCAAGAATGTGTTGAGGTTTATGAAGTCGATGAGACGGTTCTCCTCATGGAGATAGTTGATAAAGGTAAATCGCGAGCGAGGATCACGCAGACTTGCGAGATCCTTGAGGAAGGAGATCTGCATCTTCGCACCGGGGAGCAACATGCCAGCGTGCCAGTGGAACTGTGCTTGCCGCTCCAAGAACAGAACACGAGGGGCTTCTTTGAGTGTGCCAGCCTCCAAGGAATCATGGAGAGCAACGGCTATGGACAAGCTTGCAGGTCCGAAGCCAATGCATAGCAAGTCGTTAATCGTTTCGGGATCCGAAGGCTTGAGGAGGTGAGGCGTCCTCTTATGGCGGGTAGCGGGCACGCCGTAGTGCGTTCCATTAGAGTTGGAGGTGCCGTTGGTGAGGCCGTTGGTCAGGCCATTGGAATGGCCGTTAGAATAGCCGTTGGAGTGGCCGTTGGCACCGTTTGTCCCGTTGACGCCGTTCACGCCGTTCGACTGATGAGAATCCTCGTTACTGTGAGGCGTCATCTTCGAGCTTTATAAGTGGAGTTCCGTTTCGTGGCGACTGTATGGTTGCACTTGAGCTTCGTTGTTGAACAAGGTCTGGATGGTGAGTGATAACTGCAGGCCAACCAGATAGGCGTGGTGGGTGGCACGAGACGGGCAGGTAGCTTGACACTCAAAGAAGTATGAGAGGCGTCATATGTCAGGTCACAGCTGGTACGACATGCAAAAACAGATCAGCGGCCAGAGGAAGGAGACGGAAAGGGGGTGAAAATTGGGAATGCGCGAGTGTTTATGCTCGGGAAGATCAAGACAATTAGAAAAAAAAAAAGATCGATGAGACCACTCCGCAAATGCATGTGGTTGACAAGCCGACATATGGAATGATGGAGGAGAGTACCGGTACAAATCATGGATGTCATGACTGTACCACTACGTAGGCGGGGACCGCACTAGTGGAAAGCTACCTTACCCCTGGCTTGCGCTAGAAATGCACTACGTAAGAGAAGCTTGTGCTCTTTCCAGCGTGCTAGCAGGCTTTCAGGCCTCTGGAAACAGCGGCTCTTGATCACGAATACGCACCGAACAAGACGGATTGCGCATCCCTTACATGAGTGTACCAGACTCGCAGGTTTAGTTCGACCAAGTAGTCGCACACTCAAAGCCTTCTGGTGCCATCTGGCGCAAAGAAAAAAAGAGAGAGAAAAAAAGACACACCTGAATGTCACCGGAGGTTTCGACTACCCTGCGCTTGTCCTGTACCATACTATGGCGAGCCTGGCGAGCTGGGCCAATTTCCAAGCCATCCATGGATCCCAGGAAGTTGCTCCCCAGTTTAGTGGGAACCTGGAGACGTTTTGCCCCTCCAAGGCGCGAGATCGGTTTTATCTCTTGATCTGATAAAATGGCCAAGCATCTGTGGACCCATCAAGAGAGTGCTTACTGGCCGGCATCCAACATGGACGGGGACTTCATCTTGTAAAATTTCCACACTTGGACTCCGTACAGTCCACGCCGGACGCCAGAACGCTCGCTTGCTGATCGGCGAATGGTGAGCCGAGATGGTTGCACAATGCAGCAAGGTGCTCTTCTTTCTCGGGAGGGGATGTCCAAGACGGAGGGCGACTTCGCTTATTCGGCGGTAGTTGGGGCTCGTCCACGGTATTGCTCGTGTCTGTCCTGTCTGACGTGATTAGCTGCCAGGCACTCATGCGCACCGTCCCGCTCACAAGTGTCTCGGATGCCCAGAGGAGAAGGCGAAAAAAGCTCCAGGGCCAGTGACGGCAGTACGGGAAGAACCCTCGCTCCACAGCGGACAAAAAACCACACAGGCTTCGTCCGACACGCCACGAGCCTCTGCCAAGGTCATCTCTAGACCTAATAGGGACGAAAGGCCGGGTTATGTACCGGTACCTCACCATCTTTGCGCGGCCACCTTGAGAATTTTCAGGTCTGTGTCGACAAGTGTGCAGATTCGCGTGGGGAAAGTGTGTCCTGGCAGGGAGATGGCTCCATTATCTGATCATCTGATAAGATAATCGACTCCTCCATCGTCCAATCAGACACAGTCCTCCCTGCTGTCCAAGGCGAAATTCGGAAGTTGCACCCTGGAGACCACCTTCACTTCGCACTTGAAACCCTTCGTTTTCCCTAGTGAGCCAATCGAACTTGCCAATTCCAAGGTCGAGAGCCACCTCCGAGGTCGGGATGCCATCGATTTTCATCGGCTACTGTCGCGTTAAGTCGCAAATAATCGCGCAACCAGAATCCATCGGCTTCGAGACCTCCTTTCCTCCCGTGTACCGACAGTAGGGCAAGCTGCCAGAGGACCCGGATGGAAACGTTGCGACGGAAATGCCCGGCACACTTACTCGTTGTTCCTCGTACGAGAGAACAAGCGGTGACATGGGCAGAAGTGTGTCTCCACGGGTCAAAGCCGTTCAACTTGGCTGTTCGTGAAGGGGACTGATTTTCTAGATGAGCCACGTGCAAAGGAGCACCCACAAGTTTGCGAACCCTAGGCTCGATGATCATGTAGGGTGGGCCCGGATCTCGCTGGCTCTGGACTTGATGTTGGGCTAGATATACGGTCCGACACTGCGTGCCAGCATGCTGCCCCGGCCACCGTCCCAGCATACTGCCCAGCCCGGAGACGCGGGACATTCAGCACGGGGACTGGTCGGCTGGCCGATCCTTGGCAAGGGGACTAAGCTGTTGGGGTGGGCCACGGCAGTCCGGGTAGGCTCAACGTCGTCCATGCCTCCGATTGAACCCCTGACTGCCGAAAGCCGTTGACACCGGCCGGTCGGTGTCGGCCGGTCTATCCTGTGAGACCATTGGATCGCTTTGCAAGTCTCCTTTGGCCGCAACTGATCCTGAGGCTCCAGTAGAAAAGGTCGGCAACCCCTGTCTCTCTGGGGTGCGATTTGAACCACACGCTGTGCTACACCCAATCTATTTTCTCTCCAATCACCCCAGCCGCCACCTCCTGTGCACCTCCTATGCAACCCGAGGCGGGCATATACATACGGTTTGTGGTATCGATGCGGTAGATCGTTTGGCTTGCGAGAGGTTTCGACTTTCAGCTCGTCGAATTAATGCAACCTTGCCGAGAAATGCTACGCTGTTCAATGGACCCCTACTGCGATAACTATTCCTCCGTCTTACGTCTTAAATTAGTCGCCAAGACGGCAACCTCTCCCCTCTCTAACACCAGATTCTAAATACAGCAAAATCTACTGGCTATGTGTGCCCTGGCTCCCGGGACGGAACGGTCGTCCCCAGGTTATGGCTGGACGCCACCGACGCACTTATGCTGGAGATCTCCTAGATTCAGGCACGATAGATCTAAGCTAGCAGACGAATATGCTCAACCAAGCCCATAATTCATCACCAAACTTGGCATACTAGCGTGCAGACGGGACATTCAACAAGATGGGCTACTATCACGCGGCGGACGAGAGCCTCCCGGAGGTTGTCACCGACCCCTCACCCCAAGCCTTGACAGATGCCGAAGAACAGCAGCGGTACCACCAACAGGAGAAACATGACAAGTATCCTGTCGTCTACGACGATACCCCTAAGCTTCCAGGCGAAGCTGGCTACGGGCAGGAGCTTCCTCAATCAATGGCTAGAAGTCCAGACGGATCCGTGCCGTGGGAACCACTCGCCGCCGGCGAAGGCACCACGAGCGGGCCGGAGAACGGCTCAGAAAAAGCAAGGGACGAACCGAGGATCTGGGGACTACGACGCAAGGTCTTCTTCCTACTCTTGATCGCTGCTTTGGTTGTGATCGCTGCCGCTATTGGTGGTGGCGTCGGAGGCGGCGTCGCAGCCGCGCGTTCACGGGAGGGATCTGGCTCAGCTGCTGCCAGCTCGTCTTCCTCGTCGTCCAGCACATCTTCAACCCTAGCCGAAACAAGGTAACTTTACCGCTGCCCTCAACATTCACAGACTTCTGTTAGGCCAAGTCTCACCACCGCCCAATACTAACCTGATCTCAAGCAGCACGCCCCCCACCCCAACCTCACCCCCCTCATCCAGCACGACCATCAGCGCCACAAGCACCAGCAGCGCCCCCGCGCCCACGGCCACCTTCCTGAACAACCAGACCGGCCCCGCGGGGTTCGGCTTCCAGGGCTTCTCGGGGGTCAATTATACGGGGAAGGCGACGCAGATCTTCCGGGACGAGGGCTTCTTCGACCTCGGGCTCGAGTGCATGAGCTACGTGTGGATGCCCAACACGACGTCGTGCTGCGTCACGTTCTGCGAGGACGAGCACACCGCCGCGGGGTACCGGTGCCAGTTCCGCAAGCGCGAGGAGGCGTCGGGGGCGTTTCCGAGGATATATATCTGGTGCGATCCGAATCTGGCGGGGAGGGCGAATAATACGTGTTCGTGAAAGGCGTTCGTGAGGGTGGGGAGATGAGATGGGGGGGGGTTAGGGATGTGGGCGGTGTGTAAGTCATGTGCTTCTGTGTTGGAACGAAATCAAGGTTGCGGGAAGGTAGCTTTGGGTAGGTGTTAATATGTTAATGGCCAGTTTATTTGGATTCTTGAAATCGGGCAATGCGTTCAGGTTGAGTCGTGCGTCTTGCTCGTCTAAGACTGTTGGAGAGTCGTCCACCTAAACAGCCCGCCCAACCAGTCCACCCAAGGAACCACTTCAATATACACGCACCGTCCACAACTGCCAATGATAGTCGACGAACGACAAAGACGAGAGATAACAATCATGACTTAGGTAATTTGCGGCAGAAGGACATGTGCTGACGTGGGTTCTCCCTGCTCTTACCGGCTGCTCTTACCGGCTGCTCTTACCGGCTGCNGACTTACGACAAAGCCGAGAGCACACAATCATGTCTTATGAAATTTGCGGCAGAAGTACTTGTTCTGACTTGCGTTCTGCCTGCTCTTTCCGGATGCTCTTACCGGCTGCTCTTACCGGCTGCTCTTACCGGCTGCTCTTACCGGCTGCGCTTACCGGCTGCTCTTACCGGCTGCTCTTACCGAGCCTGGCTGACCCAAGAACCTTAAATACACTCCCGAAAGCTTAGCTGACTTTATTTGACTACCTTAAGGTACCTACGTGTAGCTGTTGAATGTGCCGCCTCTTCCGGCCCGAGGCTGTGGAGGTCGGGGGCATCATCATTCAATGGAGATGCCGTGATGGCTCGTTTGTTGATGGCGGAATGTTGTCTACTACTCCGCAAGCCAGCATCCACCACCAGCGGGATCACTCCATCGACACCATGTCAGATATCGATTATCCGAGCATTGGAACATGTCTTGTGGCTTGCTGGCCTTCCGTCCAGACCACGACTAGTCCTTTGCTCGGCGGTTTCTTGTCCCAATGGGGTTCGTCACCTACGTCTCTTCAACAGCGGAAGATACTCGGAAGGATGGCCAAGAGCTTTGGTGATTGATCAATTAATCTCCAGGACGTCTCAAGCGGCGAGGGTGCAAGCCGGAAATCGTGGCGGAAGCAGTGCCAGTATGCGCTGCCTATGACCCCTTGGGGCTACTTCTAACCTGCCATATGGAATTTCCTATCCGTCGTTTGCCGCAGCTTTCCTGATTGGGGACCAAGAAATGATATGAAGTAAAGCAGTCATTACCAGGCATTTCACGAGGCGACGGGACGATACTTTGATGTTCAACGACGCCATTGCTAAAGTCTGACATTGTTGCAAGACACGAATATGCATGATATGGAGATAGTATCTGCCTACCTTACCTTATCACCGAATGCGAGCTGACTTACAGGACAAAGGGACCTGGCGGGGCGACCCAAAACTGCTTGATTAGCGAACCCCCCTCCCCGAACCGAATGCGAAGCTGTTAATGGTGAGTTCGGTAAGCTGACGATCGGGCTGAACTGTGATTGGTTACCATCGTCTTGCATTGTCGTCAGTTAGGCGAACGCCTTTAGTGAAATGCGGTACGCTACGTCGGCCGCTGTCGCATTCGGTTTGATAGAGTCAGATCTTTGGGTGGAGGATCGGACTGCATCGTGAATTTTGCGGCATGGCTCGTCAATATATAAACGTGGCCGCAGATGCCAGATGAATTCCTGGACATTTCAACCAACGTATGGAGCGAAAGCACTCATCTTGACAGCTTGTATCGTCATAGTCTTCGCACCGGACATACCACGTTAAGGGGCAACAGTACATATCTCAACATACCTACGGTATCAATCATGGGCGCGCCTACCAACTTCAGGGGCATCAGCAGTCCCAGCAAGACCCGACATACTCCTCCAGCTCGAGCATCCGTTTTCCTGACTGTAAGTGTCTGCCACAGTCCCAACACATTTGACTACACACTGACACCAGTCCCATAGGCCATGATCAAAGACCAATTCACCCTACCCACCCTGCTCTGCCTGGGCGCCCTAGCCCAATCAGCCCTCCTGCTCCTCCTCCCCGTCCGCTGGGCCGTCCTCCCACCCGCAGCCTTCGCCCTACACGCCCTCCTCTCCACCGCGCTGCAGGTCCTCTTCCCATCCCTCAACCAATTCTCCAAGGACGTGCTACCAGGCCGAGTCGCCGCGCAGCTCCCCAACGCGACCTACAACCCCTCGCACCTCTCAGAAAAGCCCGTGTTCGGCGCCCGCCCGGCCATCGAGCAGGTCGTCGTCTTCCACCTGGGCATGCGCTACAGCCACCCCCTGGGCATGCTCAGCCCTGGCGCCAAAGAGATCGGCGGCCACGTGGCCAAGATGTACGCCGACCTGAGGGCGCAGTCGGGCAAGTACGGGTGCGTGGGGAGCACGTTCTGGCGCACGGCGGCGCGGGGGAGCAAGAATTCGAGCATGGGGGTTTTTTATTTTAGGGACGTCGAGGGGCTGCATAGGTTCGCGCACGACAGGGTCCATCGCGAGGCGTGGGACTGGTATCATGCGTGGGTCAAGAGGACGGGGTACAGGCATATTGGGATCTTTCACGAGACGTTTGTGGCGAGGCCGGGGGAGTGGGAGACGATTTATGTGGATATGCCGCCTACGCTGCTCGGGGCGGCGGATGTGGAGGTTGTGAATGAGGAGGATGGGGGGAGGGAGTTTGTGGTGCCGTTGGTGGATGCGAATAATTCGGTGTTGAGGAGTCAGTATGGGAGGATGGGGAGGACGAAGGGGGGGGTATCAGCTTGAGGGGTGAGGACTTGGGATGGGCTTTGGTGTTGCTGGACACTCGGTTTAGGTTGTGGCGTGTGCTGACTGTTGTTGGGATTGTATTATCAGGTGGTATGGGTGCTCTTCATGGGAGGCGTTACCGGCTAGACTCTGGCGGTGCCATAAGATATATTGATGTTTGGAGTTGTCATTGGGAAATGTAGCGTCCTTAAGAATCAGGAATTAGGAATATCTGTACTCTTCGCCATGTCACAACTGAATTTATCACGGAGAACCGCACAAGCACAGCACTCTATTCCTTGTACACTAGGTCAGCGCATGAGCGCCGTGTTTCCTTTAGACCATCATTTTCAGTATAGCGGTCACCGGCGGTGGAGTGTCAGGAAAAGGAAGCTTAGAGCGCTGTATGGAAGACGTAGCATGCCATCGAGCCAAGAATAAGGTAAGGTAGATACCCATGAGAAATACCTGCCGCTCATGTACCTGTACCAGCTTGAAGGTATATTCCATCCCTTACTGCCTTAGTTCCGGGTTAGTGATGTTCGTTCTTTCTGTACACGGCAGGTGCGAGTGGCTGCGATAACGGATAAGATAAGACCTTCGGCCGTCAAGGTACCGAGATGGCCCCGCCAAGTCGGCCGATTGCCATGTACCTTTTACACAGTAGACTCCGGAAGTAGCGACTCTCAAGCTCCCTCAACGACGACTCGAGTCCAGCATTGTGAGGTATCTCCTCGCAGAGAAACAAGATGGAATACAAACACCAGCCCCCCTCAAAGCCAAGCATAACCCCCCGGCTCATCATCCACGGCGGCGCCGGCAACATCAGGCCCTCGACGGTGCCGCCCGAGAAATGGGCCGCCTACCGCGCAGCGCTCCTGACCATCGTAAGTGGTTTCCTCCCTCCTCCCCCCAATGCATGTGTCTTACAGAGAGAAATTGACGCCGGAAAACTACAGGTGACCAAGACCTCAGCCTACATGCACAACACCACCGACACCAGCGCCGCGAAACCGACCGCCGCACCCCCACCGAGCGCCCTCGAGATAGCCACTTTTGCGGTCCGACAGCTGGAGGATAATCCCCTGTTCAACGCCAGCCGCGGCGCGGTCTTCACCCGCGACGGCGTCAACGAGCTCGAGGCCAGCGTCATGGTGTCGCGCGGGAAGGCCAAGCGCGGCGTGGGCGTCATGGGCTTGCGGAGGGTGAGGAATCCGATCTTGCTGGCGAGGGCGCTGTTGGAGCACGGGGATGCGGATCTGGGTGGGAGCGGGACACGCGGTTCTGGTGGAGGTAGAGGTGGGAGTGAAGATGGTCTCGACGTCCCCTCAGCCCAAGGCCACACCCAGATCCACGGCGAGGCGGCGGAGATTCTGGCACGGCGGTACGGGCTTGAGATGGTGGATCCGGGGTATTTCTTCACGCAGACGAGGTGGGACGAGCACGTGCGCGCGCTGGAGAGGGAGAGGGAGGGGAGGGGGGCGGGGACGTGGTGTAAGGAGGAGTATCTGCCCCAGGGTACCGTTGGGGCGATAGCGCTTGATGCGGAGGGGGTCGTGTGCTGCGCTACGAGCACGGGGGGGCTGACGAATAAGTTGACGGGTAGGATTGGGGATACGCCTGTCGTGGGCGCGGGGTTCTGGGCGGAGGAGTGGATGGAGGATGTATCGGGGTATGGGGATGGGGCGGATGGGACGCTGGGTTTGACGCGGACGGCGGGCCCTGTGCTGTCGTTCGCGGGCGAGCTGAGGAGTCTGCTGGCCGACTGCCTGCCTACGCCGTTCGTGTACAGTCCGGTGGTTGGTGGGGGACACGGGGCCAGGCTGGTGGCTACGCGGTCGATGGCGGTGTCGGGGACGGGCAACGGGGACTCATTCTTGCGCGTCGCGGCGGCGAGGACGGTGGGTTCGATTGCCCGGTTTGGCGGGGTGTCGACGGCGAAGGCGCTGACGAGGGTGACTGGTCCGGAGGGCGAGCTCGAGAAGAGCGCCGGCGATCGGTGGGGACGCACCGGCGAGGGAGAGGGCGGCATGATTGGTATTGAGCTCGTGGTGGTCAGGGACGAGGACGGCACCGTGGTCGAGACCAGGAGCGAGATCGTACAAGACTTCAACTGCGGGGGGATGTTGCGTGCTTGGATCGATGAGGCTGGTCGTCCTCGTTTCAAGGCGTTCCGGGACGAGGATCCGTATGTAGCTTCTGTCGTTTGAGCGGGATATAACTAGACTTTTTGGTTAGACGAGGTATAGAAACGATATCAGCCATGGCGGATATGAATGAGACGTAAGAGCTCTTGTCATAAAGTTAACTGATTATTGTATGTTGCACCGTGTCGGTACTTTCGCGGCTGTCTTGGTCCTCGCAAGCCACGACCGAGCCGCTCGTCTATGATACATGCAACGCCTACCCCTGCTGTTATGCTGACCCGTAGTAATTCCAGTTGTGTTTTAAATACAGAGCCATCCACGACGGGATTATGGCGAAGAGTTGGGAGGTTTTAAATCGTAGGAGAGGTCTTAAGGTTTACGCGAAAGACTTGTCGGTCGGAGGTGGTTGTGGTACCTGATGCGGTGATATCTGTCAGCGTTGACTCTCACCTGAAGGGGTTTCTCGAAGCACGAGGACTAGACTCACTTCTAATTTGGTGCTTCCTGCCAACATCTTCTGGAAGCCGATTCCTACGCCCTCGATGACCGCTAGCAGCACGGCGCAACCAATGGCACCGTTCCGCGCCGCCTTGTATCCTCCTCGAATCGCCAGAGCACCGCCTGTGAAGAAGCCAGCGACTGTGACACATCAAGTTAGCAGTTTCTTCCTGGTAAGCTTTGGGTCGTGGTGAGACCAACTGATAGCATTGTATGGGTCCTCCTTCTTCCGAATGCCCTTTACTGTGCAGTCGAACGTGCTGAACAAGCCACCCCAGACACCTATTGTCGGTTAGCAAGGGTATTGCAGAAAGATGAAACGGTTAGAGTGGCGCACCGAAGTTGCCGCCTAATACTGGTGCGCGCATCTTGATGGCTGTGAGGGCGCCTATCCGTCGCTCGCCGTAGGGACTGTTGCGGAAGCCCTTGATGCCGTGCCATATCGTCCCTCCTACTGCCTAGAGTCCGGAAGTTAATCTCTCTGCTGATAAAAGTCGGTAGTCCTGCGGGGACATACTCCCATAGCGAAAGCACCGCCAAAGTCATTGAGGATAACCCAGGGGCAAGGGTCGCGTGTGTGATCCATCTTGTAGTCGTGGAGAGGCCCGTTAAGCCGTGCTGGCGGTTGTAATCAAGGGACCGGTGTCTCGAAAGAGGGATTATTCGATGGAGCTCGGTGGTCGGGATTGAGGCCGGCGTCGGTGGCTCGAGTCGGTAGCGAGGTCGGATGGAGTTGGTTGACGATAAAGTCTGTCAGTATGGTCGCTCGGATCAATGATCTCAGAAAATTGTTGCGCTCAAGGTCCGAGCGCCCGAGCTGATAACATATTCCGGGGTTATGTGTTTATCGGACAGCCTCCCCCACTTTTATCGGTGAGCAGGGGTGAGCAGCCTTCTTCACCTTGTCCATGTTGATTCAAGTCATGAGGACGGCTGTTGGGCTGACGACAGCTGTAAATCGGTCAGGTAGTGAACAAGCGTGCATTATTCGTGCGGATGATAAGATCCGCGCGAGACTTGAGGGAGCTAGGGAGAGGGCTTTTGGATCTTAAGAAGTCGAGAACGAAACACCTCGGTCTTCATTAACACACGGGGAGATTTGACATCTAACGAGAGTTAAGATAGCGATTTAAAGTACAGGACACATGACCTAGGCGGCGGCAAGGCTGCAGTCGGCTGCTCTACCGTGTGCCTCTCGAGCTACGTCAATGATATAGCAGATCTGAGAGCGTGTCGGATCCGCCCGCACATCTCTGTCTATACGGGCGGTTCGCGGCATTAAGCTTTAGGTGCAGCCAGGAAATAGCGAATCACCCACCGTGAAGAGAGCGGCTTTTATTTGCGCCAGAGTTGCGGTGTGCTCTGCCGTTAGTTCGTAAAGCTGTTTGACCTGTCTGCTGCTGCGCTGTTTGCCTGTCAGTGATTCCACTTCAGGGCGAAGGAAGCGGCCACGACGGCACAACCACTGCAAGCTCTCCTGAGCTCTGCATCTGATCTACTGGCTGTGTGGCCCACTGTGCTGTCTTCCGTACCACGAGACACATCTTGCCCTTTCGGGCAAAAACAGGTTGGACACATATACTTCAGCGCTTTCTCGAGTCTCACGTCTGCCGTAATCCGCAACTTATAACCGCACCCGTCTGCCGAGCTTTGGAATCTTGTCAGAGCGGTGAGAATGCATCCGTATTTCTTCTTCAGGCCTGTCCGTGCTGGGAGATGAGGATTTTTTCTTGTCTGGCGTGTCTCGCATGGTACCTTGCGGCCCTGTTCTCGCGTCATTGGCCGTGCCCAATTTACTCGAAGAAGCAAAAAGCGGTAAAAAACATGATATCGGGCAGGATGAAGGGAGAAACCGGGCAGCCGGGGCTACAAAAGCCCAAACTGATCGCTACAGGTCCTCTGACCCGGAACAGGTCTGTCTGGAGGTTCCAAGGTCGCCAAACTGCAGCATCTCACGGCTCTAAAAGTCGACCAAACAGCGAGCACATGGCTGTCGCCGATCCGCTTTCGAGTCAACCGCCGCCGAAGGAGTTTCTTGGCTCATGGAGTCACCCAGAGCGCCTCGATCGAGGCCGAGACGAAGCGTCGGACGATGAAGACGTGGACGAGTCCGAGTCAGAACATCAATGCCGTGGCTGCAGGAAGATCTGGAAGGAAGAGGGACGAAATCGAGCTCCAAGCAGCATTGCTCTTTCCTTCGATGACACTGGTGAGTCAACAATTGCTTAAAATTCGGAACCTTTCGTTGCCTGTCCCCTAAACACCACCTGTTCCACGCATTCATTCACAAGATGTGGTATTTCAGTCGAATTAAGCTGTCAACCTTATTTCGACCTCAACTGCCCGGATCTGTCAGGTCTTTGTAAGGTTAACTCCTTTCCATCCGCTTTTGAGATTCCATCTCATAATCGATCCATCCATTTCGAGTCTGGGACGACCCATCGCTATGGAGGTGCATAGCGTAGGGCTGATGCAGTGTGGGGGTTCCTAGACTTTGTAGGCTCTAGGCGGCTCACGATCGTTGCGGGGGCTGCTCCTCCAAAGTGGTGCGTCCCCTGTCAGCTAGAACAGCTGCTAGACACGCCAAAAGCGATGGCGTTCCATAATTTTAGAGCGGAAACATGCCATCACCAGCAACCGTGAAGACGACATCTCCCTATGACTCTGACAAACTTGCACCAGATCTTTCCTCCTCCTGCACCATATAATCGCTAGCAATGGCTTGATCTCCCGCCTTCCTTGCTAATTGTTTCTCCTCTCTCCAGACGCAATGCCCTCCGCGTTCCTGTCGAGCAACTCGCCGTCGTTGAACGGCGAGACCATCGAAGACCCCGAATACTGTCACAGTACGAAGCCCGACCAGATCCACGAGTTGAACCACGATAGCTCGGTACTTGCTCTAGCCGTGAGCGACGACTACATCTTTGCGGGCACACACAATGGAGAGATAGTCGTCTGGTCCCTGGGCTCGTTCGAGCTCGTCCACACAATCCAAGCTCACAAGCGAACGGTCCTCTGCCTCTTCTTGTCGACTTCCGGCGACACCCCGCTCCTATTCTCCAGCGCCGGCGATGCGGTGATCAGCGTTTGGGACCCAAAGTCCTTCAAACGGCTGTACGAGATTTACAGTACATTCGACGTCGGCGACATGTTCAGTGTCGCCTATTCAGCTCAGAAGGACACCGTCTACATGGGGGCACAGAACGCATCGATCCAATGGGTGAGCCTGAAGGATCCGAAGAGGCGCGTGATGCACGACTCGGAGAAGCATCCGGATCGGAGGTATCACAGATTCTTCGACTCCAAAGCCGTCGGAGGCACAAGCACCCCTCGAAGGAATGACGATCGCTGGAGCCTTATACCCCGATCGCAAGCTGTTCTTGAGGTCCAGACGGGCGCAATCCGCCAGTTCGCACATTTTGGCTACGTTTATTCTATGTTGGTGGCGAAGGGGCCGACTGTACTGGTCGATCCGGAAGAGGAAGTGCTGATATCTGGGGGTGGAGACGGGACGATCAAGCTTTGGAGGCTTTCGAACGACAGCTATGAGGACGAGGATGGTGAAGCAACAGACGGCGACATCCAAGAGATCATGGTCCTCGGCGAAGACGATGCGGAGTCCGTCCTGTCACTGGCGATTGACGGGTCGTTCCTCTATGCCGGCAAGCTCCACGGTGCTATCGAGCTGTGGGACATGGACACCAAGCAGAAGTTGAGGGTTATTAAGGCTCATATTGGAGATATCATGACTTTGCAGATGAGCTGGGGCCTCTTGTGGAGTGCTGCCGCCGGCGGATCAGCCTGCGTAAGTCGCGCAAGCATGTTAATCTTCTAGCAACTACGCAATTGCTAACGCTGTCGCAGAAACACAGTACGGTTCACTACGGCCGGGATGCAAATGGTATCTCGGAAAATGTTAGCCAGAAATATCAATGCCTCAGCCGCTGGAAGGCGCACGATGGCAAGATTCTCGCCTCGGCCGTGACGACCTATCATGGCGACCAGCTATTCATCACAGGGGCAAACGATGACAAGGTGCGCATCTGGCGTGTCAATGGGAAGCCATCCTCGGATACGGCCGATGCGCAAGAGTCCGAGGACATGATGATAACCACTCTTCGGGAATTCGTCTCGTACAAGACCGTCTCCTCGCGTCCAGAGTTTGCCGAGGACTGCCGGAAAGGCGCCAACTTTCTGGCCTCTCTCTTCAAACGTCTGGGCGGCCAGGTCGAGATACTCAGTACCGACAAACATCACAACCCGGTCGTGTACGCCAAGTTCGCCGGAAAGCTCGAGCCTGCGGAGAAGCGGAAGCGCATCCTGTTTTACGGACACTACGATGTGGTGCCTGCTGATACCCAGGAAGGGAAGTGGGCAACGGACCCCTTCAAGCTGACGGGCACGAATGGTTACCTCTACGGACGAGGTGTCAGCGACAACAAGGGGCCTATAACCGCTGCCTTGTACGCTGTTACGGACCTCGCACAAGCTAAAGCTCTTGACTCGGACGTGATATTCCTCATCGAAGGCGAGGAAGAGTCTGGAAGCCGCGGCTTCCAGGAGACAGTCCGAAAACACAAGAAGCTGATAGGACACGTCGACTACATACTCCTAGCCAACAGTTACTGGCTGGACGACGAGGTGCCCTGCCTCACGTACGGCCTCCGCGGGGTCCTCCACGCCACCATCTGCGTCGACTCGAAGCGTCCCGACCTGCACTCCGGCGTCGACGGAAGCTACATGATGTCAGAACCGCTATCCGACCTGACTTCCCTACTCTCAAAGCTCAAGGGCCCGCGCAACCGCGTGATGATCCCCAACTTCTACGACGGCATCCTGCCCGTCACGCCGGAAGAGGAGAGCCGGTACGACGACATCACGCAGACGCTCATCCGGCGCAACCCGGAGGCCGGCCCGGCGGATGTGCTGAAGCGCGGCCTGATGGCGAGGTGGCGCGAGCCGAATCTTACCATACACCGGTATAAAGTCTCGGGCCCGGACGGCAGCCTGGTGAGCAGCCACGCGAGCGCGAATATCAGCCTGCGGCTCGTGCCGGGCCAGGAGGTCGAGCAGGTGATTGAACGCCTGGTCGGGTTCCTGCGCGACGAGTTCGAGAGGTCGGAGAGTACCAACTCGCTTACTGTCAGGGTGGATAATAAGGCGGAGCCGTGGTTGGGGGTGCCGGGGAACTATATCTTTCGGACGCTCGAGGAGGCGGTCATGCGGGTGTGGGGGATGGATAATGAGAGCGGGTCTGATGAGGAAGAGGAGCGAGGCGTGAAGGACCGGAAGCAGCCTAAGAAGAGGAGGCCGCTCTATATCAGAGAGGGGGGGTCGATTCCCGCGATTAGGTTTCTGGAGAAGGAGTTTGGGGCGCCGGCTGCGCATCTGCCGTGCGGGCAGGCGAGTGACTCGGCTCATCTGGAGAATGAACGGTTGAGGGTGACGAACCTGCTTAAGAGTAGGGAGATATTTGGGCATGTCTTTCGGAAGCTTTGAAGGGGCAATCTCGCGCTCAGCTTGCGGTCAAGTCACTCTGGACTGAGCCTAGCTAGTGGGCTGTTGGGACCGATGCACCGAAGGGTATAGCCCTCTTGTACTGTACGCCATAGACGATTTACGATAAAAGAAAACTAATCATAAAGATATGGGCGCCGCCATGGGTGGCACCTTTGACATCCGTGCTCTCAGTGTTATGTATGGGATAGTTCACAAACTCTGATGAAGCATGAATGATAAAAGACGGTAGACTGCTCCATAACATGGAGGGAATGTAGAATTAGAAATAAGGTTAAGGGGTGTATGTCGGACTTGCGGTCTTGTCGTTGACGGACTGCAGACATCATCCTCACACGCAGCCCAGAGACGTTTCATCGCTAATGGGAATTAGTAGGTAGGAGCTACGCGAGGCACAAATACAGGTCAGTTCCAAGATGTTGCTTGAGAGGGTGGTCAATTCCTAGCCTAGTCCAGAGTATTGTACCGGTAGCCTCACGAGAGCGCAGACGTCTCAATCCAACGCTGTTGGGCATAAAACGCCCAAGTCTTGCAAAATGAACCATCGTCTCATCCGAACCAGGTCCCAAACTTCCGTCCGTCTATAACCACATCTCGCAGCTGGCAGACAGGCAGCACTCACAGCAGCGACTCATCAATCGCCTGCGGTCCGACCTCGGCCCTCTCGTCCCCCTCCTGCTTCTGGACTGTGATAATCTTGGGTAGCAGATTCAGCCTCCGAGTCCTCATGATCTCGAGCCCGCGGGCGCCGAAGTACCGGGCGCTCTCGAAGCTCCACTGGTCGTTGGCGCGGACCCAGTTGCCCAGGCCGTCGACGTAGGACTGGAACTCGAGGTCGAGGGGCCCGCCGAGGCGCGGGAGCGAGGCCCAGGCGGCGTCGAACCGGGCTTCTAGGGAGGCGTGGTACCCGGCTACCCAGTTCAGGGCGCCTGGGGGGTCGAGGCCGAGCTGGTGCATGACTATGACGACGAGGTTGTGGTCGTCGCCGTGGGATTGCTCTTTGTTGTAGGAGACTTGGTCCTGGGGTTGGGAGTGTTAGTGGGATTCTTCATCATCGCCTTTTTTTACTTTTCGTCCCATATTTCCTTTTTAGTATATGGAAGCGGTATCACTTACATTGCCGATGCAGAGCATCTCGGTGACGACGTTGGTCAGTTCTAGGACTACGGGGAGGTTCATCACCGCGTCTGGGATGTTCATGCCTGCTTCCATGATGGCGAAGGACGGCAATGCACCAATTGTGCGGCGGCGGACGCCGAGGTAGCTCTGGATGCTGCGGACACGCTTAGTGTCCCTATCGGCGGCCTGAGTCACGACGCTGTTGAGATAGTCGTCGAAAGATGCTGTGAACCGTTTCGAGGCTGTGACACCCATCGTCTGGCTGGCCAGTGCCCAGAATCTAAAGAACGATCAGCGAGTCGTTCAAAGCCTTGAAACGGGTCTCAGAAAGGAAAGCAGGGGTTCGGCCTGTTACTCACTGTCGCGCAATCTCACCGCCAACCCACTCGCCGGCCGGTCTTGGTTGGGAGGGATCATGTATGGCCTCCATGATGATTCGTGCCATCTCCCGAGCCTCGGACTCGGTGGCCACATCTGTGTACTCATCGATGACAAAGAACAGGTTCATCAGATCGCAGCCCGTGCGGAGATGCTCTGGGGGACGGTGTCACAATCTTCGAGTTAGTGTCTCCGCGGCACAAGGTTCGGATCGCAACAGCGGACCATAAAGAAACTTACCCTTGGCCAGCCGTGGGTACGCGAGGGAAGCGAGGCGACCTGGGAGCGAATCGTCAGCCGTCCTGGGTCCGTCGTACAGCATGGCGAGGAGGGGGGGTACTCCAGCAAAACGGCTATCCACATACTGAAGTCGCATCGATCAAAGGCCTGCTGTGCCCTGGGGCTAAAAGCTCCGAACCCTGCCAGCCACGCAGCGGATGCCTGCTTAACCTCGTCGTAGTGAGGGTTTATGCGGCGAGGCCACTTCCAGTTGGCCAGCATGTTGGGGAGCACGATGCTGTGCGCCATCTTGATCGATCTTGACCGCCGGTCTCGCTAAGATTCGGCGCAACACTGGAGACTTCGGGTGTTGCCCTGGCGTTGGAGGTAGATAGGGTAGGGGTGCCGCATCAGGTGCTTTATTCGGGACGAGAGGAAAAGAAGGTCAGTTGCTGCTTTTGTGTTCGGAGTCGGGGAGTGTTGGGTTACGCTCAGGAGGTGAATGTTGGGATGGTCGTTCGAGAAGCCTTCACCTTCTTGCCGTACACGCTGGAGCCGCTGGAGGGTGAATGTCAGAGGGGGCGAGCACTGAATATGAAGCAGCATAGCTGACGGCCAGCAGGTGAAAGCCGAAGATCTGTAGCACCCTGAGGGTCGCAGAGATCGCCTCCTTCTATATAAGAGGGCTCTTTCTACGACCCTTGCCCTTGCTCAATATCTGCAAGCTTCATACACATGACAAACTTCTCAAACATCTTGACAATAAACTCCCGCGACAGACATCTAAGACACACCGATACGGCAACCCTATCGTTGATCCGGCAGACGCACTGGGCTGGGATACTCGAGGCGCAAGCCATATGCAAATACCCTCACGCCTGGCGAATACTTAGCATCATTCCAAGCCATCGCGGAGGAGGAAGCGCCACGCTCATTCTCGTGACACGACGACGATCTAGGAAGGAGCAGCCCTATCGCCTGCCTAAGTAGACTGCGGTCTCATACCATCTGTACTCCATTCTATTTAAGTTTCCCCCAAGACCGCCCGGCTATTCAGACATTTCTGGTGCCGCCTCTCCAGGCTCTCCACGATCCTTGGACTCTTGTTCTTAACACTTACTGGATCTTCATATTCACCTTGATCACCTAGTCTCATCAACAAGCCTCAACGATAACCTTCCCATACCACAAGCTGAAGAAAGTACAAACGGGAAGATGCCTTCTCTGTTACCACCCACACAGCCAATCCTCTTGGAGACGGCAACGAGAGCCATATCCATCCTCTCAGCCCTGTTTCTGACATACCAGCTTTACCGAGTCTTTGTATACCCATACTATGTCTCGCCCCTCCGCCATTTGCCCGGTCCAAAGGTAGATACCTGCCCTCCGAGAGTCACTGCTGACAGCCGAAACATCATGTTGACCTTTGTGTACTGATCACGCTAACTAACACCGCACCCTCCAGGACCACCACTTCTTCGTCGGCCAGACAGTCCGCCAGTTCACCTCTGGCCATCCAGAAGAGCCCTTCCGTTCGTGGATGCGCAAGTGGCCCAAGGTGCCCATGATCCGCTACTTTGGGTTCGCTAACTCGGATGCCGTCCTCATCAACAGCCTCCAGGGCTACAAGGAGGTCCTTCACACCAAGTGCTACTCCTTCGTCAGGACGACGGGCTTCCGTCGGCTGATCCAAGACATCATCGGAGTCGGTCTTGTGTTTGCTGAGGGCGAGGAGCACCGGCGGCAGAGGAGGGCGCTCGGAGGTAAATGACGTCCTCGATCTTTTATGGATTCCTCTCTAACCATTCTTCCGGCCGTATGGGCTAGAGAGTACTGACTGACGCAAACTTAGGCTTATTCATTGTGTCAAACGTCAAGAGCTACCTACCCATGTTCAAAGAGAAAGCCATCGGTTTGGCTATGGGGTTCGAGAAGGCAATTATTGACAATGGGGGGCTTGTGGAAGGTGAATTTCCCCTATCACAGGGGTGCATTGTGCTTTCAAGTTTCAAGTCCCAACTACAGAACAGACATAGCTGACAACGGGCGTGTGACAGTCAAGGACGCGTTTTCCAGAGTCACTCTTGATGTCATTGGCATCTTTGCCCTCGGCATGGAGCTCAAGAACCTCGAGACTCCAACTGAGTTTGTCAAGTGCTACCAGACCGTGTTCGACCCTCCAATGTCGGGTCAGATCCTTGCTGCCGTGAACATGATCATACCCATCCGCTGGCTGCCTTTCCCGCGGGCTAACCGCGCATTCGTCGAGGCAAACGCGAGGCTGAGGGAAATACTTGGTCAGATAACGCGGCAGCGCATCGACGAGATCCTTGCCGGCAAGAAGGAGTCGTATGTGCAGAAGTATGACGCTCCGAACAAAGACCTGTTGACGTATATGATTGAGGAGAAGTACATGGCCGCAAAGGACAAGTGGACCAAGGAAGATCTTGTGGAACAGGTAGGCTGACTTGCGACCTTCTCTTTGAGGGAAATCCTGCTAACAGGCCGCAATAGGTCATGAACTTTGTTGCAACTGGTGAGTTATCCTGCGACAACTTTCGGGTCTTGTTCAGAAGCGCAGTGGTCAGTCCCATGGAGAAGAGAGGATCTGACACAATGTATAGGACACGAGACAACCGCAAGTGCACTTACATGGGCGACCTACGCTTTGGGTACGCATCACGACATCACCAGACGACTGCGCGCTGAGGCCCTAGAACTCCGCAAACGTAGTCCGGATCCATCCTTCAGCGACATCGAGAGCCTGCCGTACCTGAACAACTTTGTTCGGGAATCTTTGCGGATCTACTGCCCAGGTAAGAGTTGGCATAGCGCGCGCGTGCTTGCTCCCAAAGTAACCCAACCAACTAATCATACACCAAATAACAGTGAACGGCATCCCCCGACTGGCCACACACGACGTCGTCATCGCGGGAACGCCCATCCCCAAGGGAACGACCGTCATCCCCATGCCGTCCGTCATCTCCTTCAACCCGACCATCTGGGGCGAGGACGCGGAGGACTTCAACCCGGACCGGTGGGACAGGCTGTCCGGGCCGGCGACGGACCCCTACGCGTGGGCTGCGTTCGGGCACGGTCCCAGGTCGTGCATCGGGAAGGCGCTGGCGGTGCTCAACTTCAAGACGATCATCCTCGAGATGGTGACGAGGTTCGACTTTGACGCTGTCGAGAAGGGGAAGGTCGAGGTGGTGAATCCGGCGGGACAGTTGAGGCCTAGGGGGGGGATGTGGATTCGGGTTACGAGGGCTGGGGAGGGGGAGTGAGTGGGTGAGAGAGTGTCGTAACGAAGGGGAAATAGACACATGGTACGATGGACAGAAGGATGGCATATGGTTTGAGAGCTGGGTTTGCAGAAGTGTCTTTGTTATTCCTTTTGCTGGAGGAGTCTCACTTAGAATGATCTCGCAGTTAGTTGGCCTGTTTTTCAACTTGTTGAAGACAAGTGAGTGAGCTGAGATAGCCTTGAATTCATAACGATATTTATAACACTACCTATAGCCCCTGAAGTCGTGAAAGCAGGCGAATGTTCAGGGGAAATCGATGCTCGGTGTCGGGACCGAGGATCTCCCGATCTTGGGTTTACCCCGCTAAGAAGTCTTGGCGCGAATGTACCGAAGTTGAACCGCATCTCCAGGCCAAGAAGACCCTGGAACGGCATTCACTTGAAGGCGCCGATTTATGATCAACCACCCATGAACAAAGACGCTATCAATATTGCTTAACAACCGCTACACCTTCATAGATACAGTGTATATTCTGCCTCAGCTTTCACATTCAAGGTCTAGGTTTCGGAGCTCTTTCACGCTGCACAATCGCGTCGACCTCTCCTCCAGCAGATCAACATGGACGACCAGTTCGGCGGCCGGACAGATGACGACTTGTTCGCAGACGAGTTCGAGCCAGTGGCTGAGGACTCGGTGCCCACAACCGAGACGGCGCCACAAGCACCGGTTCGAGACTCTGGCCCCGTCAAGCCGGAATCCCAGGCACACTCACAGCCTGAAGCTCCTGTAGCTGCACCAGCTCCGCCAGCGAACTCTAAACCTGTTAGCGCAGCACCGCCGTCGGCACCCTCAGCACCGAGAGGACTGAGACAGTCACGCCATGCCCATAGCGACAACAAGCCGTCACCGTCGCCGAGACCACCGCGTCAGCGACACCAAGCACCCGTCGCAAAGACAACCAGTTCAGCAGCTCCTGCCAGCGAGGCTCCTGCAGATGCAGACAAGGCCGTGAGCACAACCGCCACCGCCACCACACCCGCAGCGCCAGAAGCAAGCACCACCACCGACGCGAAAGAAGACACTACCGCCCAGCACCCCACCGCGCCAACAGCCACCCCATCAGACACCGCCGCCCCGGCCCCCCGAAACAACAACGGCAGCGGTCCCACCACCACCACCACCACCACGACAACAACAACTGACAAGCCCGACCGCGCGGCCCGCCTCAAGTCGGGCGCCAACCCGCGCACCAAGCTGACGGACGAGGAGCTCGCCGCCAAGATGGAGCAGATGCGGATCCTGTCGGCGGAGAAGACGAGGCGGTTCGAGCAGGCGCAGCGCGACGAGTCGGAGCACGCGGTCGCGTACGCGCGGGGGATGGAGGAGGCGCGACGGCGGCGGGCGGCGGAGGACGAGAGGAGGCGGCGCGGCGAGGAGGAGCGCCGGCGTATGGATGACGAGAGGGCGAAGAATCGGGAGAGGAAACTCGCTGCGCTGGGGAGGAAGGAG
>SMOB01000221.1:0-154838 GCA_007388105.1 Coniochaeta prunicola | reverse complement strand
AGCGCAAGGATTATACGGCTTTCTTTTGGAAGAGATTCCATGTTATGTTGTGGGAGAAATTGATGTTGATGTTGAAAGATCCGAAAAGTGTAAAAAGTGCGCGACTCGTTATGCTGCGCGACTCGTTATGCAAGTACGTTAGTCCATATAGAATCTATGGTCTTTGCCGAGCTCTTAACTGACTATGACTCTAGATGGCTGCCAAAATCTCGTCGATCAAGATCTGACCTGCGCTTGTCTACTCCGGATCAATGGTGGCCTGATGCTGCTTAGTGTACATCGTGAAGCACGTTTATGCCGGTCGTCAAGCATTGGATTGCGACCAATCTCGCAATCTCTGTGGAAAGGAAGTGTATTGTAAGCCGCACGTTTTAGGTGGCTGAAGTCCGTGACAGTACTGGCGCGATAGACATGGCATTGATGGTAGCTATATCCAAGCAGAGCTGTGAATCGCACAGAGTACAGATATCATGGGGGACATCAGGTCAAGGCATAGACGGTAGAGTGCATGTTCTCTAGCTTGTCTCAATTTCAGGCCTCGCCAGAAGTACTCTGCGCATCTCTATCCACTCACCTGCGCTCATCTTCACGGTGGTCTTAAAGTTTCATGGAAACCAGTTGGTGGCTGCGTAAAGGTACGACCCGGAAGTTCGTGTAAACCACATCTTTTGCTTTTCCCGATGTTGGGTTGCATCGTTGCAGAACGGCTACGTCATTCGGGTTCGACGGCGTCTCACGTGACAAGTTGAGGATCCGGTGGTCCGAGCGTTCGCATGTCACAGATCGATCTGCCCTCGGCGGGGCCGCGCGTTCGGAGCATCCTACATTTTGCATTCCAGTACCTGCATGGCAGGCCGAGCACGACCTCAGCATGTCTGTCAATAGCGCAGCATGCCTCAGTGAACAGGTGGTCAATGGAGCTTATACTGTCGAGAGCTCTGAGCGAGCGCGACAGCGCGAAATCGCAGCGTGAGCAGTCAAGCCCCTCAGTGCCAATGATCGCCCACATAAATGGTCGCCTCGACTCACTAGACTATCTGGCAGCTGAGTACCTTTGCTGACCGGTGATTGCGCTTGCAGGTACCTCTCCGCCGCATCGTATCCTCCCGACCTCCCGTCTGGACCTCTGCCAGAGCCCCTACTCAATACCGACCCTACACTTAATGCCCTCGTCCAGCTTGGCGCACATCGACTAGGCTGCGATCGTGCCTTCCTGTCCCTCATTGACCGTCAGTACCAGTTTGTTGTCGCCGAGATCACAAGGACGCATTCTCTCAACGAAAAGCGTCATGGCCCCAATGAGCACATATTCCTGGGCGTCACCAAGCTCGATGCGTGCTGGGGCGTCTGTCCGACCACCATGAAGGCCTTCATGGACGAGACAGGCGAATGGATTCGGACTGGACCTAACGTCATCGCCAACAAGACGCGTTACATAATCAACGACTTTACCACAGAGCCGGGATATACGGAGAGGTCCTATGTCGTCAACTACCCGTACATGCGGTCATACCTCGAGGTACCGCTTGTTTCGCCTCTGGGTTACCTCCTGGGAAGTTACTGTGTCGTCCACAACGAGTTGAAGGACTATGACGACGATGCCACAGTCGAGATCATGAATGAGATCGCTTCGGCTATCATGGCGCACCTGGAGCTCAAGAGGATTCAACAGAGCCGGGACCGCTCTGAGCAGCTCATTCAAGGGCTTAGTGGCTTTATCAATTATGAGTCAACAGTTCAACAACCATCAAGGACCGCATCCGGAACGGCGCCATCGGAGCTACGAGATACGGTCAGCCATTCGTCGATCTCGAGAAGCTCCGCTGAACAAGGCACACCAGACAGCACAGATGGGGTGAATCTGAATGTGCCGTCTCAGGACACAGATCTTGCGGAATGTTCGAGACCACAATTCAACCAGAAATCGTCGTCACTCGAGTCAGCGGACACGATATCATCATTGGCCGCGAAGGATTCAGAAACACCGCCGACTACTCCGCCTGAGGACACATCAGAAGATCCATTCGCCGAACTTTCGATGCGAAGGTACACTGTAGGATCTGCGAACGAGCCGGATGGCCCAGCTACGTTGGAAAAAGATACAACGGAGTCATACGCAAATGGCTTCATTAGCTCTGCAAATATCAGATCAACTTTGTATCGAGCAGCGGTTACTGTCCGCCAGTCGCTGGACTTGGACGGCTTCATGTTCCTTGACGCAGTCCCGAGCTCATTTACCGACAGATCCGATCAAGTTGACGATCACGGATCTATCTCGCAGGAGGAGGTTCTAGGGCCATTTTGCGCAGTAAATGTTCAGTCGACTGCCGAGCATACGAGTGAGAGGGTCTCGCAGACGTCTCAGGCCAAGCTCCCGGAAGCTGCTTTGCAAAGGCTCATTCGGAGGTTTCCCCATGGTCACATCTTCTCCGCCGATGACATGGGCCCAATCGATGAGATCTATGCACCTGGAAAGCCTTTTCCGACTAATAGCGGGCCCGATGATGACGACCAAGTCTTGAGAGATGACGTCTCAACTCTTTTCCGTGTCATACCGGCCGCAAAGTACATTGTTTTCCGCCCGCTCTGGCATTTCCAACAAGAGTGCTGGTATACAGCTGCCATTGGCTGGGTGGCAGATCCGACCAGGGCGATTCACATAGCCGACATCAGTCTCATTGCGGCATTTGGCAATTCTGTGATGGCTGAGGTGTCACGCTTGGAGGCCCTGGCTACCAGTCGCGCAAAGTCCGACTTCGTCTCTTCCATCAGTCACGAATTACGAAGTCCGTTACATGGGATTATGGCAGGTAGCGAGTTGCTGCGTGATGGTATATCCCACAACCCTCTACTGGTGTCGACGCTGGACATGCTTGACTCTTGTGGTACTACACTCCTCGACGTATTCAACAACTTGCTCGAGCATGCCATTGTCACAAGTTCTGGAGGGCGCTATAGTACAACTATGACTAATGTGAAGACAACGGACCTGGGTGAACTGGTTGAAGAAGTCCTGAATGTCGTCCACACAAGTCATCTCTCCGAAAACGCGTTTGAATCGACAAATCATCTGAAAGGCTCATTCGCTGTTGAGCCGTCTCTTCCAGGAAAAGAACAGCTTCACTATTCTCTGCTGGTGTCTCTAGATATCGGGGAGCGGGTAAGTTGGAAAGTTTCGGTCAACATCGGCGCCTGGAAGCGTATCGTGATGAACATCTTCGGCAACGCCCTGAAGTACACAAACTCCGGACACATCCAGGTGGCCCTGAAGGAAGTGCAAAGGACAGACAAAAAGGGCAACACGTGCAAATACATCTCGTTCTCCGTAGAGGATACTGGTCGCGGGATGAGCTCTGACTACCTCAAGTACAAGCTCTTCATGCCTTTCTCACAAGAGAATACGCACTCGCCTGGGATGGGTCTAGGGCTCAGCATTGTCCAACAGCTAGCCAGAGGTCTGGGAGGCACTGTCAATGTCAAAAGTTCTGTGGGTATTGGGACCTTTGTCGAGGTCTTGTTTCCTGTCAGGCAGGAACTTCAAGACCAGCAGGATACAGCTCCTCCGCCAGCTGCGGTCGAGCACGACCGACCATCCTACCACACCCAGAAGCGTCTTCTCAGCGGAAAGACATTGTGCCTTATCACACCTGACTCCTACGCGGCCATCGTTGATCCAGGCGCTCAAACTAATAGTAGTTTGCTGAAGAGGTCTGCGGTCGTCGAAAAGGCTCTCAAAGTCAATGCCGGATCGGCTCTCGGGATGAATGTCATTGTTGGAACTACGGAACGGCCCAAGCCACGTGCTGACGTGTACGTTTTGGATCTCGAAGTCCTCAACAAGATGTCGACGAAAGCCGGGCTTAACCTCATAACTGCCGAGTGTTCAGAAGTGACACCACTTGTGTTGCTCTGCTCCGGATCCGGACCACCCTCATGCTTCAAGCAAGAAGGCCTTAAAAGGCACTTGTTTCACTTGCATCACCCTCTAGGCCCACGGAAACTTGCGTCTGTACTTTACTCGGCGATCAAAGTGGGTTCCCGACAAGGGGCCAGGGATCTTTCGTTCACAACGCACGATGCTGCCTCTGAGGTACCTAGCACCGCTTTTGATGAGCTGTCTATATCGTCCAGTCCACATGTATGGGACATGGCCTCGCGACCGGAACCATATCAAGAACCACCCTCGGCCACACCTCAAGGCACTCATATAACGTCAAATACCCCGTGGAGAAAATCCTACCATCTCCTTCTCGTCGACGACAATCCAATCAATGTCAAACTTCTGGCCACGGTCATGGGAAAACTGAAGCATACCTTTGCAACAGCGTGCCACGGCCTCGAAGCAGTGCAGCTGTATAAAGAGTCCTTGAACGGACAATGTCCATTTGATATGATCTTCATGGACATATCTATGCCTGTCATGGATGGATTCGAGGCTACCCGGGAGATCCGTCGTCTAGAGAGCCAGGCAGGGGCAACAAGGTGCAAGATCGTTGCACTCACCGGTCTCAGCAGTGAGGAGAGCCGAAACGAGGCTCTGGCCAGTGGATCCGATGTCTTTTTGACCAAACCGGTCAAGTTGGACAAAGTGAGGAGGTTGATGAGCGATGAGCCTGGCGAAGATAGGTGATCTACGCCCTGTACCTTCACGATGTTATGATGGAGATGACAAGGATGATGGCGTTTGGATTTCCTTTAGCATAAATGTCTGCATTTCACCGGGACTGAAACGTGCCCATCCCCTTTGCACTTAAGGCTGCTCTATCAGCAATGTCCTTGAAGCCAGCTGGCCTGGCAGGAGTATGAACATGGATGGTAACACGCTGTTCGTTCGTGTTGAAGTTTGCCGTTTGCTTGGCGATCACCAAAAGAAAAGGAACTCTATGCAAGTCTGGAAGCTTTTTGCTAGGCCAGGCGGCGCCTGCTGTGGTTTCAGCCACTGCCACTGGATTACTAGAATAATCTACTATCACCTTACTATTGTCTTGGGATGAGCACTGCTCCATGTAATTAAGTGCGTCTCTTGTGGTCTTTTCCTAGCGCAGAGCATCGCATCCTTGAAACTTCAGTTAACAGAATATCGTTCATGCGCTACAGAGATTGTCTAAACGGAAGGAAAATCATTCTCTCGCGGCGGACTCCTCGCAGAAAGTCCCTTCACAGCTTTAGTAGCTGGTAGCCTATCAACCTTTTGTACTTATATCGCTGGCACAGAGGTAACCTACCGCCCAGAACCAACACTCACAGCGTCGCCATTCTCACTGCTGTAAGTCGAGGCAACATCTTAGGGAAAGATGGAATCTGTGCTGCAGCAAAGGATACCGGCATTTACGTCTTGGGGTAGACCCAGGGAGATGCAAGACGATTGATATGAAAGCACCATTGAGTAAGAGAAGGACTGATCGAAATAGAGTGTAGAGTTTTCCTATGATACAGACAAGCGGAGTATGGTCTTTGTTCGTCCTAGAGTTGGAGACTCAGTAGATGTGCTCGTGTATTCAATACCATGTTGGCGTTCCATGCCAATGCCTCAGCATGTTCTGCACAGCCATGTTCCATTCATATTCGAAGCAAGCGGTCAGTTGGTCCACCTCGCTCTGTTCGGGCTCACGGCCTCCCCACATGTCTGGTCTGGCTGCCTCGGAAGCAGCATACAGGGAAATGAGGTTACTAGATAATAAACCACGAGTCAGCCAGATTGTTCAGAGAATGAAACAAGTCCCGACCAAACTGAATGGGACAAGGTACGGAGGTTTGGTGATAAATGCCCAAAGGAGGCACACGGATAAAAAGATGCTCGGGCGGCTCATACTCATCGTTGATCTTGACGAGGCACAACCACGCCAAGTTCCAGCTCCGATTCGAATCCGGGTCGTTGCGCACCCGAATTTGGGCATCGGTGATGATATCGCCGCAGAAGGGATAGTTTCTCGTCAGGCCTCGCAACTCGGAGAGCATCTGGTTGCTGGTGACGTAGTAATTCCAAGCGGCTGTCATTGGGCCCTGGAAGGCGCGGGCGTCCTCTTCGTTGTCGCACGCCGCGGCCGCGCGCTCGATGCGGCAGAGTTCTGTCAGGGTGTTGACGCGGTGGGTCTGAAGTGACTCGATCAACTGACGGACTGACTGCTGTTGGGAGGAGGTGAGTGTCCAGACATGTTAAGCATTGGTTCAGATCCAGATTTGGGTGATAGCCTGCAATCGTACTGCTGCTGCTACTGCGCCAACGGAAGATGGGGTACAGATTGGTTGCAAAGAAACATGTACAGAAATAGATCCGTTACGCACTTGGGCAGCTTGGGCCTTCTTGCCACTATTGTTCGATCCGCCAGACTGGCTCGAGCGAGAAGATGACATTGTGTGTATCCTCTTTATCTGTGACTGAAAGGCTGTATCAAAAGAATATGTGGAAAGTGAGTCGTTCAGGAGTTATTTTCAGAGAGGTATCAGATGACTAGGTCGTAGCGGCTTTTAGTCAAAGCGGTGAGAGTAGAGCTCTAGCACTGGTAGATAGACTTCTACCAAGAGAGATATCGAAAGGGCGTCCAGGAGGTCTTATATCGACTAAAGGTGGTCGGTAATCTTGCTTCATGATGTCTCCCCTTGGTTGACGGTCCGTTAAAACCCGAACCATGTGCCTCGAGTGACGCAGATGCTCTGAAGAAGAAGCTGGACACGGGTATCCAATAGGTAGAAGGTGTTCTAAGTCAAGACCCGTCTTCGCCAGGCAACTATCATGGGCTGGAGCGGTAGTCGAGGTGGTTCGCTTTATAAGCGCGGGTTACTGGCAGCAGACGGGCGGTGGGTGTGGTAGAGTCAACATATGAGAAGGCTATTGGTGATGTGTAAGTGAGATAGACTGATTGATAGTGAGGAGGTCTCCTAGCTGGTGGAGAGGCTGACTGAAGCAGATATACAGAATATACGATTACATCAACAGCTGACATGGATGTCGAAAACGTTCAGAATATGCGAGCATTTATGGGCACACGGGCATCTGAGGAAGTCCAGGAAACAATAGGCTGCCAGCTTGAGCAACAGACATCCTGACTGGGGCTGACTTTACAGCCGTGTTCGATGGGATCTCTTTGGTACGCTTAGCCCTGAGGTAAGTCGAGGCACCATCGTATCCCACAGATGCATAGTCGCAAATGGACGCGATCACGGTTCGAGAGATGACTAGCCGACTTGGACCTCAATGTGCGTGGTTTGCAGACCTGGGCTGGAGTTAATATAACGTTTGATATGCAAACAGGGGCATCAGTGCCGGCGACTTACTCAAATCTTTAAGATCCGCGTCCAAGATGGCGTGCCTCAAAAGGTTGGTGTTTTGTCGTCGACCAATTGCACGCATGAACTCGACCTGGTCCGGACTTATACCTACCTACCTTACCTCCCTTGTAACAAATCCGAGGAGCCGGCCCCGTACTATGTACAGGTACTGTACATCCCCGATACTACGCTAGACTTCGCCTGCTTTTAGTGGGGATGAGGGAACCCACAGGGGTCCGACGTATGGGTACCTTAGGTACCTTAGCATGGGCTTTGTTCATGTACAGGACTTTATACGCAGAATGTCCCTTGCTGAAGATTAACTGTTTCACAAAAAAAGGGGAATTTTCAGACTTTGGGACTTCTCACAGAGTGTTTGTACCTGTTGAATGATGTTCGTGAGCCGCACAAATGCCTAGATGCGCCCAATCCGCAAGTTGACTCCACTTCCTGACCAGACTCGCACATGGATCGCAGGGTACCCACTGGGCATTTCTCGAATCTCCAACAAACTTGGTGATGTTGTTAGATGTGCCTTTGCCGTCATCCAATGGTGATTCTGGCGGCTACTGGTGCCTAAGGTATGTAGTCTGAGAAGCCTACCTCAATGAGAGACAGGCAGCTGAATTGCCATGGCCGGTCGACTTCGTATAAAAGTGCAACTCAGGGGAGACTTGTAAGATTGGCCACTTGAAGGTACCTGGAATCGCTGTAATGGCGATGGGTTTGCACTCGGCAGCTGAGCGTGAAGATGCCTTCTTTCTGCCCCAACTCATGGCAGCCTGCTGGTAGTTTTAGTGGCACGCGGTAGCGGCTGATAGCTGTGAATCCCAAAAGCTTCAGCTTTGCTTACTCATTTCATGGTGCCTTGAGTAGCTGGTTACACGTCATGATCCGGTGGTGTCTATCGTCGGCCAGCCAGGCAGAGATGCGGCCATGTGGCAAGCACAATCAGATGTGATTTGCGTGGTCGTACTAAACTGATAATAATAATAAAAATCAATTTCTGACTATGTGTAACAGCGTCCTCCCCACATCGTCAATATCATGGACATTCAACATTACCTCCGCCTGTCTGTTTCCGGGCATATGGTCCGGACGTACGAAGTGGCTTTGTCGTATATTTCCAGGTCAAAATTTGCGGAACCGGCGCCGCGTCTCGGAGAATGCGGGCGCCGGGCGGGCCGCTCAAATGCATCATGGACAAAACAGATGATCGTCGGGTTTAGGAGCTCAACCTACGATGGAAGTTCGACTCGTTTAGCCTCCCTGGCCGGTCATAAATCAGCGCATGTCCGGGTGGCAATGACGACAAGGACTTACAAACACTAAGGTTCCGGTGCCAAAAATCGTGAACTGACTGGAATCAACAATTGCAAGCACTGGAAATGAACACGCGGAATGGAGCGGAGAGTAATGCCCGCCAGCGTCGCAAGTCAATTGACTTGAAGATACTTACGACCTGAGTGGCACGAGAAATACCCTCCCAACGTGTCTGCATCAGCCGCTACCAAAAAGTGACTCGCCGTCGAGTCACCGCCGAGTGCAGGGACTGAACTCTCGTAGCGAGCTACGATCCCGAACAACCACTGCAACAGGTTGCGCGAATGTTACTGGAGAGTTACCGGTGAGTCAGTACCTGTGTACGTTGTTCAGCTCGTCTTGGCTGCCAAGTCCTCGCCCTAAGCGATTGGCCATGTACTGTACTTTACCCCGAAGGTGGTCACGAGCATATCTAGGCATGCACGGTCGGGCATTGCGTCAGGAACCGTTTGCTGATCTCTGGACCCCGGTTCTATAGTGCTCGTCAGATAACATACGGAATTTCATTTCGATCTGACGTTCCCAATCTGGTCCGTCTCGAGCGTCCGCGCAAGGGATAGGTCTCTATTTCCATGATGGACCACAACAGCACGCAGAGCTTCGTGCCTGAACCAGGGTAAATCATATCGCAATGCTTGTTATTTTACTTTGTCCTCCTTTGGACTTATGAATCAGCTCTTATCGTCTCATACCGAGCAAAGCATAGATCTCTCATTTCCGGCGAAGCGAAGACAAAGCACCACCGAAAGTGGCCTTCAGCCGTGCTGTTGCGGACCACAGCCTTCACCAATGACTCTGAAGGATATTGTCGGATCCATAAAGTATCGGGTAAGGCGAATGCTTCTTAGACGTCCCAAGTCCAAAGTGATGGCCTAGACAAGCGCATGTTGCCCGTCCGGCGCTCATCGGACGCATGATGTAGCATCCCTCATCGCCTCCCACTTCGTTTACTGCCTCGTCTCCGAGCATGCTCGTCACCCGTGCTGTTTCCCGGGTATTTGAACAATAAGTGCACGTCCATACACCATTCAAGACTTCATGCCAGCCGCCCTATCTTTGCTCCCCACCATCGCCGCCCGCTTCTTCATCTGTCTCCTCTCCATCATCGCCTTCCCAGTCGTCGCTCTCGAGACCCTGTCCTCTGATAAACCAGGTCCCAACCCAGCCGGCCAATGCTATTCCAGCAAACAGACCCCACGCGAGCGCCTCGCCTTTCGGTTGCACCCCTTCGGACAGTGTGAAGAGTGCGCCGGACAGAAAGGGTCCGACACTTCGGCCTGCGGCGGAAAGGGTCTGCGCAACGCCATTAAGGGTTCCTAAGACTTCGTGCGACGGCGCGGAATTCGTGATCTGTACCAGAGTAAGCGACCGATAAACCACGACGTAAGCAGGCTGTAGAACAATATGAAGCATACCAAGAGCATGACGCTGCTGAGGCCGCCTACAGCGCAGGCATTCTTCAGTAACAGGATGAATCCCAGCTCAGCATAAACCCAAGTCTTCCCCGTTCCTAGGCCAAACCACGGTCGATCGTGAACATATCCGATCCACGGCATCAACGCCATGCTGATACCCAGACCTAGGAGGGCGAGGCGATAGGTGCCAAGGTTCCCGATCTTGGCCTTGAGCGGTTGGAACAGGGTCACCTGGAAGATGATGGTTGCCAGCCCCGCAAAGGATAGGGATAGCCCGATCGTGTCCGGGCCAAGTTCTCGGCCGGTTGGGAGAGGGGCAGACGCGAAGATCGGATACAGCGAGTTGTACGAGATGTTGGAGAGTTGAAACACAAGATATGTGAACAGGACCATCACCGTGGTCCGGTTTGCCAACTGCTTCCAAGCTGAACGCTCTTCCTGTTCCGGCTTCGCACCACCAGTATCGGAAACCCGAGAGCTCTCGGCGTGAGGCTGTAATAGACCTTCCCTCTCTCCATAGGCAGCTTCCGAGACGTCGCCGTCTTCAGATGTGCTGTCATCGGTACCTTCTCCGGTAGCGGCGCGTTGGGACCGCGTCGGCCACCGCGAGCTCCAGCTCCCCTGCCGTCCCCGCCTTCGTCGCGTAAAGCAACCACAGTCAAGTAGTTTCTCCACCCAAGCGAAACTTGAGCCTAGGCTCTTTTTCTCCACGCTGTCCAACGTTTCGTCGAACCATATGGCGAGTACGATCACGCTGGCGGCAAGCAGAGCCGCGCTCAGAATGTTCGGTTTTAGGAAGGGGTATTTATCCTTGTCGATATTGCCCACAAGCAGCCCGCCCAGCGCCGGCCCCGTTATGCCACCGATGCTGTACATGACGGGCAGCCAGATAAAGGCTCGGCTCTGGTTGGAGCGGTCCGTCACCTCGCCCAAGCACGTCGGGACGACAGCCGCGTTGCCGTTCAGCAGACCCATGGCCACGTGGACCCCAACGAGCTCTCCGTAGTTGCGACAGAAGCCAAAGAAGCCAAAGCACACCGCAAGGAGGGTTGTGCCAAGGAGCATTACCGGCTTCCGTCCAACCACGTCCGACAAGTATCCCCATATTAGGTTGGTGGTGAGCTGTGCCAGCGCAAAGGCTGAAGCCAGAAGTCCGACATATAGACCGGTTTGCGCGGGCGGTATCTCGTCGAACGAACCCACCATTACTGGAAGGTACGGTGAAATGGAGTTTAGCGCAGTCTGTTCTGCCAGCGACAGGACGGCGAGCAGACAGAGCTGCTTCCACGGTAAGGGTGTTTCGTGGTGGTCCGACGAAGAGTCAGATTGGTCGTCTTCGCCACCACTCCTGTATTCGCCGTCGTCGCGTGATCTCCAGCCGAGGGAGTCAGTAGGCTGGTCGGATGGCGTCTTCGGGGGCGGGGTCGGAAATGTATGGTATTCGTGCGTCGACTGGCGGCGGACGCCGGGCAGACCGCTACGGCGACTCGTGGAGGCGCGACGGTATGGGCCCAGATACGGGATCGGGGCGCCGGCATGGAACGAGCCGGAAGCTGTCATGCGCATTGGTGGTCTGGCGGTCGGTGCCGCCGCGGCGCTGGCTACGCTGGGTCGCACCATTCTCCGCGTCGTCTTGTCGAGGCTATGTTGCTTGTTGAGCGTTCGACGACAGGGCGGCGGTACGGCGTTTGCTTAAGGGTTTTCGGCCATTAGGGAATCGGATACTTTTCAAGAGGAGATGCGAGGTTTCTTCGGGTTGCGTATTTGTGGCTCCAACTGAGCAGCAGCTTATTCGAACCGTTCTTTCTGTGGATGGCGATGCAGCTTTTCTGATGCAGCTTTTCTGATGCAGCTTTTCCCTAAGGTAGGTACCCCCGCAATTTCGACCTGGTGGGGCCTGTCATGTACGTCATCCCGTCGTCAAATCAGAACCCTTCCAAAAGCAGCGTGAGGTAGTTACCGCAACATAGACTTCCTTACATAAGCGATCTACGACCGAGGATGAGTACGTACCTTACCCAGCTTCTCTTTGGCGCACCTTGGAATCACGAAGATGCAACAAACGCCAATCTACCAGGTATCTGTGTGGGTAAGGTACCTGGTAGTTCCAAGTGAGGTGTTCATGATTGCCTCTCGAGACAAAGGACTGCAAAATTCTTTACGCGTTAAATCTCTTAACGCGTTTCTTGAATGGAAGTCATCTCCATCCACTTACCTCAATCGGCGCGCCGCCCATGACGCCTTCCGAGCAAGTATCATTCTCTACGCGTTTCTCCCCCAGCGCTTATTTGGCAGCGTAGGTTAATTACGGCAAGTCTGCTAAAGCTTCTACACGGCAAGTATCCTCTCAAGCATCCCCTCTCTTTCTATCAGGTTTGGCCGCGATCGGTTCTTCGCCTTTTGAGTTCGCCCACCGTTCACTTTCCCATCATGGCCCCATCAGGATTCGACTGGTCACAAACCCCAGCTTGGGCTGCTCAGTCCATCGTGAATAACAACGAGCGCGAGCTTCTGCGACGTGTTTGGCTGGAAGCCGATGCCAAGTCGACGGCATTCGTGGCCCTCGACACTGAGTACACTAACCAGGGCGTCTGTGAGCTGGGACTCGCGACCAGACAAAAGCACGAGACGACATTCGCACGGCATTTCATTGTCAACAGTACCAGAGGCTTGAGGCAGAAAAATCCGAAGCTTTTCCAATTCGGTTCGTCCGAAGAGGTCGGGCACGAGGCCGACCTGCTTCCACTCCTCAATGACACCCTCGCACGGCTCCAAGCCGAAAACGAGGTGGTTGTTCTGACAGGTCACGATGTCCAGATCGAGCTTCGAAATCTCAGGAAGTGTTGTGGCTGGGAGGTACCTGACCGAATCTTGGTGCTGGATACGCTACGCATATGGCGATCATGGATCAACGTGCCGGAGAGAGGAGGCTTGGAACAAGCCCTCGAATTCTTTGATCTCTTGAAGGACGGACCAGCACACCTGCACAATGCTGGAAATGACGCGCGATACACCATGGAGCTCCTGGTTCATAAGGCGATCCAGGCCGTGGAGTGTCCCATTCCCATGGGCAAGACAGACCCCGAACTTTGCAAGGGCAAGACGGACCTCGAAGTTCGCAAGGTCAAACGAGGTCGCGGACATCGCCAGAGCATAGTCGATCACTACGCACCTAGCACTCCGGGCTTGGGCAAGACGCCGAGGAAGAAACGCAAACGAGAAGCTCAGCGGGCTCTAGAGTTGCTTTCTCGCGCGCCATCGCCACAGCTTCCTTTTGAGGATGAGAGAGGCGTAGCAAGCAAGCGAAGGAGGACGAATGGTTGGAGTGGTACTACGCGTTCTCAGACGTGGGCAATGCGTAGCCGGGATCTGCCTGCTGCAGACGCTGATATCGTCGACCTGACTGGTGACACGCCCCCTCCACAACACCATACCAGACAAAGTCACGGACTGATTGATCTCACTGATGACACCCCGCCACCGGCGCTGCAATCCCCTCAATCGCCGCGTCTCGGGCCTATGGCCCGCGTCCTTGCGCCTTTGGCAGAGCAGCAGGAGAAAGAGGCTATGCCGGGACAGGAGGGCGGTCCAGCCCAGGCGAGCGATGCCGGGGCAGGAATGCCATCAGACCTTCCGCCGCTCGGTAGAGGCGGTTATCAGGCGAGCGATGCCGGGGCAGGAACGCCATCAGACCTTCCGCCGCTCGGTACAGGCGGTTATCAGGCAATGGACGAGCAATGGTATGAGGAGATGAAGCGGATCGTCAAAGGCATACTCTCGGAGCCGTGATTCTTCCAGGAGAGCAAGAGCGACTATCTAAGGTTGGTCTGAAGGCTCGGACGACGGTGAATTTCTTGTTCAAGTACGGTACTACAGGGCCAATGGTGGCTTTCGGCAAGGATCCCAATGAAATGAGCAGGGGCTCTAAGATGCTTACCCGTGGAGGATGCAGATGGAGCGGATCTCAAGAATACCAGAGTTCGCCACGAATTGAGTCATGCAGCTGTAGTCTGGTTGTTTCTTTGTATGCGATGATGTACGCTGTGGTGACACGTAGCACTATGTTGCAGAGATCAAACTACCTTAGTGTAGTTCATTGAGGACATACCTGCAGGTACTCAATCCCAGGGTAGCCGCATCAAATTCAGGGATTTCCTCCTGCCTGATCTCCAGCACAAGAACAGTGGCATTCTGCAATGCCCTTTGCTTCGTCTTTGCTACAGAAACTCCAACAGAAATATGTCTGTCAGTGGTGCGTCCTTCCGTCCCGTGCCGTCTTCTGCGTGAAAGGAAAGAGCGCAATATCACTTTTCTCACTGCGAACGTTGACCGCAACATTGGTTGCGTCATAGGTGGTGATTCGCTTAAACAGGTGGTCTTCAGGCTGCACGACAGCCACTTTTACTTTGGTCATAGCGTCCTCTCTGAGCAAGTGGGCACGAGAAAGCGGGGCATCTTCACGCAGTTAAGCAGGGAGCCCCAGCAAGCCGGCAAAGTGCTCCCATCAGACCTCTTCTCGTCAGCCCATGGCTTTGCACATTCGTGACCGACCTCAAACCAACATTATCGCGCAATGCCATGAGCTTGGCTCTACATCCCGCCTTAGTGCTACTTTATCTCGAGACTAACAATGTGAAAGAACAGCCTGGAAGTTTATCTGCAGCAGTGTAACGATCGAGCCTGACTAAAGTAAGTAGCTGCAAGGCAATGAGCAACCTTCTAAAATGTGTGCCAAGCCGTGATAGGAAGGTAACTAAGTACCAGCTGTTGCGCGCTTTTACTGGCTGCAACTGCGCCGGAAACGACTTCCACGACGGGCAAGGCCGCAGCGAGGTTCCTCCCGTTCAAACATCCCAAGAGCCCTATCGGCACTTGGGAAACGGATCAAGCTTTTGGAGGCGGCTAACCCCCACCACTAGCAAGCCAGGGGCTTGGTGCCACAACTCCTGCCAAGTCTGGACCTGGCTGCGATTAGTGTGCTGTGACTTGCTGGAAGTTGCTGTTGCAATCACGGCTTCGACCTTCCACAAGCAGCATGTCATGGACTTCGCGGAAAGCCGCACGACATACAGCATGGTCTCGATTGGCCCAGACGCCGCCAAGAAGGTGACCTTAATGGCACTTGACGGCCCTCCGGGGTTGTCATGCGCATCATTCCCGCACCGAGTGCCACCCCAGGCACGCAACCACCATGTGAGCGTCGAACAAAACAACATTCAGCTCGCCAGGAACAGCTCTTCAACAGCCTTTCTAAAGATTATAAAGGCCATGATCGCCCCTCCCACATGGGAGCCCTGACCGGACGGTAATCCCAGCGAGCAGTCCCCTCCCTACCAACACCTCCGCGGTCAGTGATCAGTCAAAATGCGTGTCTCTACTGTCGCAGCCCTGGGCCTGGCCTCTCTCGTGGCGGCGCTACCCGCCACTACTAAGGATAAGAGATACACAGAAATCCACGAAGGGACCAACTACACCGTCTTCGAGCATGCTGCCTCAGCGGCCAAGCTGTCCTTCGTGACCAACTCTGGGATATGCGAGACTACGCCCGGGGTGAATCAGTATTCCGGTTACCTCACTGTTGGTAAGCTTCTGAACAAGGCAGTGCAGTCTCTTATTGCATCGCTGACATATCTCGTTTGGGCACAGGAACCAACATGAACATGTGGTTCTGGTTCTTCGAGTCTCGCTCCAGTCCGACCACAGCACCTCTTGCTATGTGGCTCAATGGGGGTCCAGGTTGCAGCTCAATGATCGGTAAGCCCTCGAGATTGTCCTTCGTCCTCCTTTTCCACTAGGCCAAGTCCCTTACCTAAGATTGCAACAGGTCTCTTTCAGGAGAATGGCCCATGTCACTTTGTCAACGGTGCCTCGACTCCGTCTCTGAACCCTTACAGCTTCAACACATACGGTAAGTCCCGCTTGACCCTGCCACGGATTCGCCATGATGACTGACGCCAATGTCTTAGCAAACATGCTCTACGTGGACCAGCCTATCGGCACTGGCTTCAGTTACGGCACCGATGCTGTGACATCAACTGTGACTGCTGCTCCATTTGTTTGGCAATTCATGCAGGCTTTCTATGCGGCCTTTCCCCAGTATGAGAACCGAGACTTTGGACTCTTCACGGAGTCGTACGGAGGTGAGTGAGGCCAACCAGAGGTCTGAACCTTCGCTGAGCCTGGGACTGATGTTGCATGCGCTGTGAAGGCCACTACGGACCTGAATTCGCCTCGTACTTCCAGAGCCAAAACGCCAAGATCGACAGTGGCTCGGTCTCGGGTCAGAAGATCGACCTCGTGGCCCTGGGCATCAACAACGGGTGGATCGACCCTGTCAGCCAATACAAGGCATATCCCGACTTTGCCTACAACAACACGTACAAGAAGCTCATCACGGCCTCTCAATATTCGTCGTACATCAGCGCGTACAACAGCAAGTGCGTGCCGGCAATGGCCAAGTGTAATAGCTTGACTAGCAGCAGCTCGGCCTGCACCAGCGCAGATAACACCTGCTACAGCGCCGTCGAGGGTCCCATCGAGAACGCCAACGACTTTGACGTCTACGACGTGAGGGCGCCGAGCAACGACCCCAATCCGCCCGAGACGTATGTCACGTACCTGCAGAGCTCATCGGTCGTCAAGGCCATCGGGGCCAAGTCGACCTATGCCGAGTGTCCGAACGCCCCGTACCAGAAGTTTTCCAGCACGGGAGACGGTAAGTGTGCTACCGCCTCGTTCCGATCATCGATGAGGTGGTCGCAGCCGCTGACGCGCGAGAACAACGACAGGTGCCCGCAGCTTCCTCAGCACGCTATCGACGGTGGTGCAATCCGGCATCCAGGTCCTCGTCTGGGCCGGCGATGCGGACTGGATCTGCAACTGGATGGGCAACTTGGCCGCGGCAAACAGCCTCAGCTGGTCCGGCAAGAGCACATTTGCTTCCAAGGCCGTCGCCCCGTACACCGTCGACGGTACGTCATACGGCGAGTTCAAGTCCGTCAGTAACCTGAGCTGGCTGCGCGTGTATGGTGCCGGCCACGAAGTGTAGGTGCATCCGAGAGCAATGGCCATCCTCTTCGGGCTGCTGGAAATTGGTGGGCTAATCATCCCTTGCAGACCGTACTACCAGCCAAAGGTCGCGCTGCAGGCGTTCTGGCAGACGCTTCAGAAGAAACCGCTCACTTCCACGTGAGGAATTAGAGTACGACACTGATTGACATGATCGCTGTATTTACATGCACAGTAAGGTAGGGCAAAGCGTGGGTTTCTTCCGGTGTCGGAGCTGCTGCACCAGGTAACCCCATCTTGTACATACCACGCAGACTTTGCTACATGGAAGATGGGCGGAAGAGCTCGAGCGCGTTGATTCTTGAAAGCCAGTATGAATGCGTTGTCTCCCAGATTTAAAGGTATTTGATGCCGCCGGCGGGCCGCCTGCTCGTTATCAGCACTATCGGCGCTATCAAAGCAGCGCTATCACCAAGTTGTGATGATGCAATTCCCTAGCGCCACCGAGGTAATCACCCTTTACCATGTTTGGCATGATTGACTTTTTCTTGCATTCCTTTTTCGGGACAAAGGGCGCAAGCCTGCCGTGATACGTATATGACTCAACCGTCACTCTTGACGACAACTAGACAAAACATCTCTTCATGCCACTCATCCTCTAACGTGACACTGCCGTCTGTTCGTGAGACTTTTCAACAATGACAGCTAGCTCCTCTCAGGAGGACCTCCCGGTCAAAACGACCTCCCGGCGCAGCTGGCTATCCGGGCTTCGCGACGATGTCGACCCCCTGCACACCGATCTCCCGATACTGGCCTGCTGCGCCATCTCGGGGCTCTGCGACAGCGTATCCTTCAACGCGACAGGGACCTTCGCGTCGATGCAGACCGGTTCGTTATCACCCTTCTCGCGAAAAAAGCACAGACCCCACTAACTCACCCTCCCCAGGCAACACAATCTTCCTCGCCCTGGGCGCCGCCCGTCTGCCCGCCAACCAGCCGCTCCTCTGGCTACGCGCGCTAGTCGCCATCGGCGCCTTCTGGACCGGCTGCTTCGCCTACTCCAAGACCCGGCACTTGCGCCCGCGCCGCAAGGCCACCCTGGCCGCGTGCTTCGCGACGCAGGCGTGCCTCGTCTTCGCGGCCGCCGCCCTGGCGCAGACGGCCGCGGTGCCGTCCTTCGGGCTGAGCCGGCTTCCCTCGGCGCTCTCGGACGCGCAGGAGGCGGCGCGCGGCGAGGCCCAGAACAGCGGCCTCAGCCTGATCCCGCTCGCGCTGCTGGCCTTCCAGTTCGGCGGCCAGATCGTCATGTCGCGCGTCCTGGGAGTCAGCGAGGTGCCCACCAACGTGCTGACGAGCCTGTACTGCGACCTGCTGTCGGACCCGCTGCTCTTCGCGGGCCCGCTGGCCGCGAACCCCAAGCGCAACAGGCGGGTCGCGTCCATTGTTCTGCTTGTCGGTGGCGGTATCGCGGGCGGGTGGATCCAGAGGAGTCCGGCCGGGATGAGCGCCGCGTTGTGGCTTGCCGGGGGGATCAAGTTTGTCATTGGGGTTGCTTGGCTCTTCTGGAGGAGCAAGCCTCAACAGACTGAGAAGGCTCCAAATCTGGCTGGTGTCGTGTAAGGGCAAAGCGGAGGCTCGGACGACAGGGTTAAGGATCGGTAGAAGGATGGACTAGAAGCGTATAGAGAAAAGGATGCTTGAAGCGGGAGCAAAACATCATAGAACGGCGGACATGATACCCAGAATAGAGTTAGATTAGACATAACTAATAGACGAGGCAGCCCATCTGCCATCTGTTACCGCCGCAACAACCTGTGGGCACGCCCTCTAGTACACATAGCGGAAGTTAGGGTTCTCCTTGTCCGTGAGATCCTCAAAAGCGTGCACCAGCTTGTTGTCGTTGGCCTCCTGCACACCAGCAGCGGCAAGCTGGTCTCTCTTCTTGTTCTGGCGGATGAGGTAGAAGCGGAGCGCCACGATGACGATCGCAAGCAGGGAGTAGCATCCCAGATGCGTTGCGAAGGCGATGAAGTAGCGGGGTGCGTCCCATGTGAGGAAGACCTGAGGACCTTTGATGCATTGTTAGCTCCGTGTCCTACACGTCCTGTGGCAGCTGTGCGGTTCTCCTAGCTTACCGATGGCATTGCCTGTGGACCAGATGATGAAGTTCATGGCGACAGCAACAGACTTCTTGGTCTGGCCGGCGACGTTACGCGAGACCATAGACAGAGCAAGTGTTTGGGCGGACCAGAAAGATAGTGTGATGTAGTAGCAGATGAGAAGTCCGATCTTTTGGCTCATCGTGTTGGGGGGCACCGTCATGAGAAGAATCGTGCCAACGAAAGACCTAGTTGCGGAAGAGTTAGCGCCGTGTAATCGGGGAGCGTTTTTGGAGGTGATTCTTACGGAATGATGAAGCCCAGCATGGTGAGCAGATTCTGTTGCGTCTTCTTCACAATCCAAACAGAGCCGAGGAGGACGATGATGATGTAGAAACCGAGGACCATGGCCAAAAGCTGGGTCTGTAGGGTGGTGAAACCGAAGCTCTTGATGATGATACCCTGGAAGCTTCCGAGACCACTGGTCGGCAGGGTGGTGCACAGTTGGACAAGAGCGTAGCCCCAGCACTGAGGGTCCAACAGAGCCTCCCAGACCTGCTCCTTCCTGAAGATGCGATTCTGGACACCGGTCTGGTTGGATCGGACACGCTCAACCATCAGGTGCTTGTCCTCCTCACTCCAGCACTTGGCTCGCATGGGCGAGTCGGGCATCCACCAACCGACGAAGACGCCAAAGAGGACGGAAAAGATGCCGTAGGCCATGAAAAGCCACTGCCACGACTTGAGGGGACCGGTCTTGATAAGCGAGAAGCAGTAGGCAAGGAGACCGCCAACGACCTGTTGCGCTCCGTTCATCATGTACCAGTACGTGACACGCGATGCTTGCTCATCGCGCTTGTACCAGATGGAGGACATGACGACGAAGGCCGGCTGACAGGCGGACTCGAATAATCCTAGGAGAGTGCGGACGACGACGAGGCCAGTGAAATTCCTGCACGCAGCAGTGCAAGCCAGGACTGCGCCCCACGCAACGATCATGAAGCTGAGGTACTTGGCGATAGGTACCCGCGCAATGATGTAGTTCTGGGGATATTCGACGATCAGGATGGTGATGTAGATACAGGTTGTAAGCCATTGATACTGCGATGATTAGTTAGCAAACGCTACTTCCATAACCCTAATCCTGCTTTGAGCATGTCGATGTCACTCACCTGCTGGCCCACAAGCCCCGTATCGGGGATGATGCCCATGATGGAGGCAAAGCTGAGGGTGCCCTTGTCAATGGCCTGGATGAAGTAGGTGGTGATCATGATTACCAGCACCCGCTTGTCGATCATCCGGCGGAGGCGAGTGTTCTCAGCCTCGGGAATGTCGATGGCCTCATCGTTGATATATTTGGCCACCTCCTTGTCGACTCTGTCATATCTCTGATGGTCCTTGTCCAGACCTGGGTCGGCGGAATGAGCACGCTCGATCTCGGCGAGGTCATTCTTCTCGATCCTGTTGTCTTGCGACGGTCGCACCGCGGAGACAAAGTCCGGGTTAGGCTCCTCGAAGTTGGACATGGTGGATGAGAGAAGGATTGACGGCGATCTGTTTATCGATGACTGTCGCTATCCCTCACCGGGCTATGTTGATAGACCAACACTTGGGTCAAGGTGAGATACCGTCAGTGCCTGTCGGAACAGATGGTCTGAACGATGAGCAGGATCAGACTGATGGAGAGTGTGATGATGGAAGACAGATGTGCGAGATGAGACCAGATGCAGATTGAGGAGGATGGTCATGACTTTTAAGCCGGGGAAGAGGTGTCCATCCCCATGGGGAAAGGGGCCCCGCTGGTCAGGAATCCGGGACCGGGTTGGCGGAGGCGACAAGGTCTCAGTTGCGGTGCAGCAACCAGGCGAAAGAGCACCAACGACGGGCCGGCAATCCTTGGTTGGGTTGACAAGAACCCCACTAGGTTAAACTCCTCCGGAAGTCGCTCATGTATAGTATGCCGTTTACCGAACTGGAACAAAAGCCATATGATCAGATACACGTTATTAGCGAGACCCCTAGCACCGCAGCCGGCAGTTTGGGTCGAATCTACCCCGAACATGGTTGCTTGGCTGGCGGTGCAGTTTTTATCTTTGCACCGAGAGCCAAGAGATCTGGAATGGAAAGCTTGTATGTAGCAACTGGCCTTGGCTGCTTAGACGCCAAGTGCCTTGGAAGACAGACAATATAGACGGCTGTCGTGATATTTCAGATGCAATCTCATACTGATCTTGTCTGCCTGTTCCCCTTGCCCAGAGAAAAAAAAAACGATGCATGCAAACTCCACTGATGATCGCTGTCCCTGAGTTACCCCCAGTGCTACATAAATGCGTCGTGATGCCGGGTTGGAAAGAGGGAAGCTCTCTCGGTTGCATCTGTTCCTTCCCTGGCCAGTTAGCACTCTGTGCTTCCCGGTCGGCTCTTAACTCCCCATCTTGGTGGGCAAATGGAAAGCACGCCACGCCCCGCAACGAACCCTTTTGCATGCTTCCCCGCACCGAAAAAGTGGATGCCATTTGTTCTGATTCTCGCATTCTCGGTCTGATTGCGACCGAGACTCTCGAGTTCCTCACATTCAGCCTGGCACTAAAGCCAATTCTCCACCAACCTGAGGAGCACCATGGTGGGATTCTTAAATAACCTACGAATCGGCTGGTGTGGTTGAGGGTGAAGCTATCCTGCCTCACGTCTGTAGCTCGCCCGAATTAGACATCCTTGCATTGCTAGCCGGTGCAGGAAAGTTACAGGCGCGTTGACGACCCTACCTCATTTGAGAGGAGTGTGGCCAACAGCTCAGCACAACCGCGACATTCCAGCTCCTCGACGCGCATCATCACACCTCAACTGATTCCTAGTCTGCCCTCATCAGAGCTAGGACATATCAGAACCAAACTCAAAGATGCCGGCCGAGCTCCATGGTATCAAGTCTGCGGACATCCACGTCAAGATCAAGTTCCTCATTGATGCACTAGTCAATATCAAGGACAAGACGGGGGAGTTCTTGCTAACCCTTGAAGATGGTCGTGTGATCGATACCAAGGGGTGGAACGACTGGGAGTGGACGCATGGCATCGGTCTCTACGGCATCTGGCAGTACTACGAACTGACCGGCGACGAAGACTGCCTGCGCATTATCGAGGACTGGTTCCGCAACCGCTTCGAAGCCGGTGGCACCACCAAGAATATCAACACCATGGCCGTCTTCCTGACACTGGCGTATGTCTATGAGCGCACGGGCAACCAGACATATCTGCCGTGGCTCGACAGCTGGGCCGAATGGGCCTACCACGACCTCGAACGCACAAAGTACGGCGGCATGCAGCACATCACCTATTTGGAGGTCAACGACCAGCAGCTGTGGGACGACACACTCATGATGACGGTCATGCCCTTAGCCAAGATCGGTCTGGTGCTGAACCGGCCCCATTATGTGGCCGAGGCCAAGCGTCAGTTTCTCCTACACATCCAATACCTCTTTGACAGCAAGTCCGGCCTCTTCTTCCACGGTTGGACCTTCAAGGAGGGTGGCCACAATTTTGCCAACGCGAGATGGGCACGCGGAAACAGCTGGCTGACAATCGTCATCCCCGAGTTTATCGAACTCCTCGGCTTGGGCCCAGAAGACCCAATCGGCGCGATACTGCGCAGCACGCTTGAAGCTCAGTGCGAGGCTCTGAGGCCGCTTCAAGCCTCTTCCGGCCTGTGGCGGACTCTATTGGACATTCCAGAAGAGGAGGGCTCGTACCCGGAAGCGAGCGCCACGGCTGGATTCGCCTTTGGTATCCTCAAGGCTGGGAGGAAGCGCTACATCGGCAAGGAGTACGAGGACGTCGCCATCAAGGCTGTGAAGGCCGTCCTAGAGAACATCAGCCCGGAGGGAGAACTTCTGAATACGTCCTTTGGTACCGGAATGGGTCACGACCTGCAGCACTACAAGGACATACCCATCACCAGCATGCCGTATGGCCAGGCCATGGCTATCATGGCATTGGTGGAGTTTTCGAGGATATTCATATAGTGGAGTCCAAAAATGAAAAACAAAACACATCTCTAAAACAACCATCTGGGCGCTACCTTAGATGATCCATCACATCATAGAGTTTAAACTTTGAGAGACTGCTTTTCTCCAGGCGAAATGCACATCTTACAGGGTGCCCGTCATTTGTTCTGTGGCCGAGACCGTAGCCATGGCATTTTCTGTGACACGCAAAGTTCTACCCCCCCCAAGGTCAGGATGCCAAGCCGTCAAAGAAATTAGCCTCCTCCTGCCCAGCACGTATCGGCGATGTTCGTTGGACAATGTCTATTGGATCCAGCCAAATTGTCACGGAGTGAGGTCAAATCCGTGCAGCAGGAGGTACCGCAGGTGGAACCCGCAGTGCCATACATAGTGCGTGGAAGAACATAAATCCGCTAGTACAGGGGGTGAAGTCAGCTCCAACCCTCCCCGCATGTCATTCCCGCGGTCGTTTAGCCTGGAGTTTCACATTGGAGACAAGACGTTGCTGCAAAAGAGAACCGACCACTTTCTTACCTCCGAATCCTCTGTGCAGGCCCTGATCAAAGCCGAATTGGAACCGTCATCCGACCTCCCGTCCTCCTGTCCACAATTACATAACTGTCAGAAAATGTCTGGCGTCGACTCTCCCGAAATCCTCGAAGCGTACGACGCGGTACGGTCGGACAAGGACGACACGAAGTGGCTCCTCGTCGCCGACCATCCCAGCGCGCGAAACAAGCTGGCTCTGGCCGACAAGGGCACCGGCGGTCTGGACGAGGTAATACCCAAGCTCGAGGACGACAAGGTCCAGTACGCCTACGTGCGGGTCGAGTACGCCAACGACGCCGAGAGCAAGCGGATAAAGTTCGCCTTGATCGTCTGGATCGGCCAGAACGTGAAGCCTCTCCGGAGGGGCCGCGTCCTGTCGGAGAGCGCCGACGTCAAGAAGATACTCTCGCACTACAGCATCCAGGTCGACGCGAGCTCGAAGGGGGATCTGGAGGAGAAGGACATCGTCGCGAGGTTACGAAAGGCCGGGGGCGCGGATTATAATGGAGGTCGCGGTTAGGCGTGTCTTGTCGTTGGCCTCCGCCAGCATGGTACGAGGCTTAAAGCCATGATGGGGTTCTCTCATGGTGTCACGACGTGGTGCTTGTCAATTGGAATATCAATATGTACCCAACTATTTGCTATAGAACTGTTGAAAGATCTCCATGAAGGTTGGCGGTGTGGATTGCAACCATTTTGCTTTGCCTAGCGCGTCGCAATGCCACAAAGGCTGTTGTCACACCGCTGAAGAAAGCGCGACATGTTGAGTAGCTGTGACTGGTCGTATGGGCCTTGAAGTCTAGGGACATAAGGAGAACTCCCCAGGTATCAATCCCTCTAACAAACCGGTTCAATTGACACAGCCTCGATCAGTTGGAGATGGTGTTGTTCAACTCTTGTGGTTTGGGCCGACGAATGAGGCAGCACCTGCGCAGTTGCCCGGTACGAAGGTACAAATTCGATCTGGCTTGACGGTTGGTGGGTAAGGGGAGTTAGTGAGAGATAGGTATCCACTTTTAACCGTAACAGTTAGACTAGTGTGTACATGCTCCAGGAGGCAGGAGCCTCAAAGTGAAGTTGCACCTTCTTTCAGGGTTCGACTTACAAGTGCAGGCAGCCACTGGCAAGTAACCGCGCTCCACCTCTACCGTCAACTCCTCATGTCAAAGAAATCGTAAATGTGATTGATGGCTTCCAGACCCATCCTTAGCGTAAACATGACTTCGTGTCACTGCCGCGTCAACTCGCCCGCTCCCGCGCCATGGGATTTGTTCTCTAGGCGTGACTTTGCCAATCGACCTCCACAAGTGAACCACTGTTGATTATCGGCTTTCCATGAACTCCAACCTCACAACAAGATTCCAGGCAGTCCCAATTGCCGGGTCTCTGTAAAACAACTCCCAACAAGCCTCCTTGTCGACGACAGTCTGCAACACGATCTCCTGCCTCACCGCAACCCCAAGCACCTCATCATGTCGGTTGATCTTGGTAAGAGTCCGCCGATGCCCGCCGCGCGGTCGCGCTATCCGAAACGTAAACGCCGCGCGGTCGTCTACGCCGAGCCGCAGGACGACGAAGGCTTGGAACTCGACGCCGAGCTGAGTTCCGATGCCGATAATGAAGAACAGTCCGGATCCAGGAAGAAGGTAAATAATCTTGGCGGCTGCGATGTCATACCCTGACCGTCGCCTCTCTCCGACCGTCGTCCTCTCATTGACTTTCGGCAGTCTCGCAAAGCCACACCCAAGAAAAAGGTCGTTCCGCGTCACAAAATCTTCCCATTCATGTAAGCTTCCATCTCTCTTTGAAAAGCAACAATCATCTAACACGGCAATCGTCAAAGGTCTCTGCCGCCCGAGCTGCGCAACAAGATTTACGAGCTCGCACTCACCGATCCCAACGGCATCCACATTCGCGGCGTGCGGGGGTGGTATCGTCCTCAGACCATCCACTGCGCCCCTCAGGACTGCTTCCCCGTGCCCGGCTACGCGCGATTCGTGCACCAGCAGTGGCTGCGCCCCGTCGGAGACCCCACCCCGAGCGGCGTGCCCGTCGACTACAAAGCGGCGCTCGTGCCGGCCCTCCTCTCGACGTCAAAGGCCGTCAACGCCGAGGCCGCCTCCCTGTTCTGGGGCCAGCCCTTCTTCGTGGCCGACATGACGGCCATGCACACGCTGCTCGTGCGCCTGCGCCCCGCCACCATGGCCCTGCTGCGCGACGTCACCGTCATCACCTGGTCCGCCAGCCGCACCCACAGGCCCCTGACCCTGCCGACCTTCAGCCTGTTGCGCGGGGCGGTGAACCTCGAGCGCCTGACCCTCTTCGACCCGGTCGTCACCCAGCTCTACCGCAGCATGCCGGGCCCGGACGGCGACTCCGAGCGGGCTAAGCAGGTGGCTAGGAAGCTCTGGAGGGAGTGCTTTCCGTGGCTGGAGGTGAAGATCGAGGCGGGCGGCATCGAGGCGCTGGGGAAAGTCTTCAAGGTTTCCGAGGACAATTTCTACTCCAACGTCGTCGTGAACTATCCACAGCCGAACGCGATCCACCACCATTGGACACAGGAGCGCCGTGCGAAGTCGGAGCGTGCCATGCTTGAGGAATTCAAGCGGCTTATGGAGAGCCATCTCTAGACTCTGACCGCCTTGTTTCTGCCATCTGTCGTTTTGCCTCGGTACAAGGCACAAGAATGGCTCGGGATGTTGCAATATGCGACGAAGGGTTCGGATCTGCTTTATTGGGAGTCAGAGGACAAAGATGGATGCTATAGTCGGATAGCACCTGGGCCTAGTGTACATATCGTGCATGTGCGGACTGGAGGTTGGAAGGGCCGTGAACGCGGAGGTGGCGTTGTCTTCCCCCGACTCCTTGCTTTTTCCATTCATTCCCAGAAGTTTACATGTACCAGGGGTATTGTACCATATTCAGCTCGGTTGGCGTGTCATTTTCACTTTGGTCCTTCAACAGAGAAGGGCTTGCCCTAAGCAGACAAAGTCAAGAAAGTCGAGGCTCGATAGCTCAGAATAGACTCGTTTGTTCCCACTCAGGAGAGATTGATTTGATATGGATCTGTGACATCGCCAAATATCCCTAATACCTACAGGTGTCCGGAAACCCTCGTCACGTCCTCTTGCAAAGCCTCCCGTTCTGGGTGGGCAAATAGGGTATCTGACCAGTGACGTACCAGTCCTCCGAGCCGACAGCTGTCGGGGCGTAAAACAGGCCGGCCGGATCATACTTCTGCTTCAGCGCATAGAGTCTCGGATAATAAGACCCGTAGAAAGCCTGCTGGAAGTCAGGCTCGTTAATATCACCTTCAGACATGTACGAGCCGGCTCCCGGAGACACGTCGCGCCATTTCTGCATCCAGTCCGTCGTGAGCACCTTGCTGGCGGCCGCAGCCTGCGCGTCAGTCGCGTTGTTTGGCACCGCTGGACCGCCGAGGATGAAGAGCGTCTCCGTCTTGCGCCACGCCGGGTTGACCGAGTTGCTCTGGTTCACGGCCGGGTTCACAGCCGGTCTGATGTTGTAGCCGATCAAGACACCCCCTTGCTCAATGGCGTAGCGAACCGCGGCCAAGGTTGCGTTGAGCTTCTCGGCGGTCTGGAAGTTCTCACGTGGGAAGAGGCGGCTCGCCGAGTTGCCCACGGGGGTACCGACTTGCTCCGGAGGAAAGGTGCCAAGGTATGCTTTATACAGGCTATCGTACTCGGTGATGTTTGGGGTAACGGTAATACCGAGGTTGGTTAGGTCGTTCAAGAAGGGAGTGACGAGTTTGACGAGCTGCGGTTGAGTCATGTTGCCGCCCCAGAATGGCATGAAGTTGAAGACGTACTGACCAGGCCCGATTCCCGCAACAATGAAGTAACCGTAGGCTCCAGCATCAGTGAACGTGGGAAAGTAGCTCATGTAGGTCCTGATTCCGCTCCAGAATGTGTCTTCCGTAATGTTTGGGCCACTAAGAAAGGCAAACGTCATTGTTGTCACGGGGATCTTAGGGTACGCTTTGATCACCACCGAAGTCACCACGCCATAAGTGCCTAACCTGTGTCAGAAATTGATTCTAGGATCTGTTAGAGGTGAGAGAGAATCTGCTTACTGCCACCACCGCCGCGAAGAGCCCAATACAGATCTGGGTACGAATCTTCACTAGCAGTCACAAATCTGCCGTCGGGAAGGACAACTTCGAGTGAGAGGACCTGGTCAGTGTCAGTTTGTGAGAACACCATCATACTCACCCCCCAAGTTTATCGTACCTGATCAGCACCCATACCCACAAGAGTTGACATGGGTGAATGGCCGCCTCCTGCGATATAGCCACCAGCGAGTCCAACTGTCTAAAAAATAATAATCTCAGCCGCCGGTCACCTGTTCGATGGAGACAATTCTTTACCCACCCGACATTCGCCGCCAACTGCAGTGACACCGTTCTGCTCAGCTGCCTGGTACACTGCCTCTGTCTCGACGCCGCTTCCGAGCTTGAAAGCCGGACCATGGTATCCTTTGCAGCTATAATCGGCTAAGAACTCGATATCTTTCAGCTTATGGGTCCAGATAGATAGTGCCCCGGCTCCAATCGACTTATCGGCGAAATCATGACCAGTATTCTTGACAACTAAACGAATGTTCGCATTGCGGGCAAAATTCACCGCCAACTGAATCTGCGAGACCTTGGCAACGGCAACTGAATACGCGGCATAGCCTCCGATGGTGCAGTTATCAGTGGGGTCGTCCGTGGGAAGACAGGTCCTGCCTTCAAAAAGAGGCCATTGGGTCGATGTTGGATCGTTAACGTGCAGGTGAGGATCACTCCAGTTATCCGTCACGTATTGGCAGGCTGCTACGTCTCTCTCAGGCCAGTTGTTGTAGCATGGAGCTGCGAGCGGTACTGTTCGAAGGAGAGCTCCTCCGACTGTCACATTGAATAGATTCCACGTCTTTTGGGAAGGCCAGAGCGCATCACCGGGGAATACTTTGCATGCCGGTGCCGCAGCTCTGACATCGTCCCCGAACCGGAAGAAGGAGGCACCGACGGAGTCTTGTTTCGAGATATCGGTGATAATAGCTTCGGTCAACTGCTCATTCTCCCAGGCGAATCTCCCGACACAGGAGCTGGGAATAGCTGCGGCGACACATCTAGGTAGATGTAGATCGATCACAGCTGCAATGACAGCGGCGGTCCGTACACCTACGCTCCGTGACATTTTTTTATCGACAAGTCGGAACAACTGTGCATTGAAAGGTGACACAGCGATCTGACCACCCTAAGAAGACCGGAAAGGAAAAGACAACAGCCTAGGTCTAGTAGAAGAGAAGCCGTACCGGCCATATAATCGCACATCTAGCGTGTATACCAGGGTATCCTGAATGAGGGGGGATGGAGGAACATAACCTTGTTCAATAAGACCCCGGTTACTAGCTACGGCACGACCACGGATTGTCGTCTTACGTGCGTCTTCGAGGCTCTAACCAGTCCTTCTTCTTCCGAACGACACTCTGCCCGTCTTGCAGGACATATTGAGATTCCCACGGCACGATCTGCAAGTTGGTCAAGCGGGAGCCAATCGAATGTATCGCAGTGGATGGCACGCTGCGAGGCAACCGAGAACTTTCGGTTCGGTATGCAGCAAGGTAGGTAATAGTCAACTGACCGAGTGCATCTTCTTCTTGGCCCACCGTAGGAATGCATGGAACAGGCTATAGCTGCAGAGAAGGGAGGATAGTTTGTATGGATTGACCAGCCCTAAAGTCCAAACCGGGCTGTCATGCCGTCGATTGTCGGATCCTTAGTGGAGATGAGAGCGGTGGCTCCCAAGCGACCCTGGCCGCGATGTAACGCAGCCCGGCCCACAGGATAGTAGAAAAAGTGACCTGCAGTCTGCAGAAAAGGAATGAGTGAGTGCGAGAGTATGCCGACCCTTGGCGGGGAAGACTCGTTGCCGAGCATTTGTTCGGCATGTCGTTCGTGAGTCAACAATTGAATTCGAAAATTAGCTTCACAAATAATATCCAGCGGTCTGCACGTTCATATCTGTTTAAACTAGATGTGGACTTCTTGCGGCAACTCTAGAGTGGCGGTGAGGCAAGTGATTCGCTGCACTGACAGAGAACGCTTGCGACTCATATTAGTGGTGCTTCAAATCATGTTAGCAGAACGACTCGAATAGCTTATGCTCTAGTCGCCTTGAGCTCTCCCGCGACGGGAGACTCTTGCCCGTGTATCGAGTCACTCGAAAGATGTTGAGTGTTGTAAATCTTTCTATTCAGCCAAACCTTACAGGTCTGGGGGTGACCATGGGTCTCTGACTACTTATTCCTCTCTTGATCTTCGATAAGCACTCTGTGAGACTATGGAAAAGGCAGTGACTTTCTAGCTTCGTCGGGTCACTTGGACATTGCCATAGACTATAGAACTATGAATTCAGCCGCCTTGTTATCGACAGAAAGACATAAGGCTAGAACAGTGACACCAAGTCCCTCCATTCTCCCGGGCGCTGTTCCGCTACTTCACTGGATCGGCGTACCGACCAGCTTGCGGAACCAGTTGGGGGGCTCTGTGTCCGAAATCTGGCCAGATATGTTGTCTTCCTCCAAAGCTGTTCTGTTGTTCGCGACGCACACGCCGAAGTCGAAGCCAAGAGAGTCTTCAGGCTCGTAGGTGATGGTTGCAGCGTGCAAAAGCCCGGTTATGGTCAAGAGATTTCCATTCCACGAGTTAGACCACGCCATGATCTCGAATTGACTTTCTTGTCAGACCTCACTGCAGCATCACGCCTGCCACAATGCCGTCCTCGTGCAAAGAGATAAGTGCGTTTCTCCCTCACTGCATCTATCCTCTCACGGTCAGCGCTCGCGCCGCTTGACCCTCTCCTAGCAGATCCTGACCTCGAGGTTCCAACATCCCAGCTCAGGGCGGTAACGAGGCCGTTTCCAGCGATTTCCCGTAGTATCCGTCCACATCGGACTGTTTATCGAGGCCCCAGGAGAACGAGGGTGCCATGTAGGTTGAAGGACAAGGTCCAACGTCGTCTCGGAGACTCCAGTTGAGACTTCTCTTTAGGTTCTTGCAGCCAGATTCCCGCCACGCAATCCGAGGGGGAGATGTTCTGGATTTCCCGGGCCAACCCAGAGATGGCCGGAAGCATGTCTTTGTCGAATGAGAGGCTTCTCGGCGTGTAATAGCGCATCGTCCTTTCCCAGAATGTGTATGGACTGTCTTGCAATCTCTGAAGTGTCCCCGCCGTGATCAAGCGGTCCGCACTAGCAGCACATCCCAACTCTGCATGACCACTGTACTTCTTGTCTGGGAAGGCCACAGATCGGTGAGATAATATTTCACTGGCATAGAGAGTGTTGAGCGCGGTAGGCTGTATTTGGTCGCAACGACTGTAATTGGAGCGCCATGCGTGCACCTCTGCAATTGCAGGCGTAAAGAGGGCCTCTTTGCGATACGCTATTTCGAAAATCTTAGGTTATAGACATATATTGGTAGTGTTGTGAGGGTTGCAAGATGTATCTCTAAGGTAGGTAGGGAAACGCGTCGCGTAAGAGTGGGTGCCAGGTGAGTGGCCCTGACATAATTGATCGTCATCAGTGCTACTGTACTAGTCCTAGGGCTAGTAGTGCTTTCAGAGGGCGAGAACAGGCGGCGTGTGCGGGGAACCGTGCCATACAAAATACACTAAAAGTCACTCCATTCTCCTCCCATCCTGCTGTGACAAACCCTTTTCATAGCACTTTGTCAGCGGGAATGGGAGCGTCAGCTCGAACCGCACCGGCAGTTCCATGGACGCACCAGCGCCATTACGCAGCACGCTGCAGACTACCAAGACGTGCATCGAGTGCATGCGCCGCAAGATTCGGTGCAACGGTCACTTGCCGTGCGACAGATGCGTGTACTACCAGGTGCCATCATGCCAGTACCGCCCTCGCAAGCAGCGGAAGCCAACCGCGCCAAGGCAAGCGACAACCTCCTCCTCTAGGTGTGAAGTGACCATCGTCATGCAGATTGAACCTTCTAACATGGGGGGTGTAGTCCCATAACTGTGGCCGCGGCAGCAGACGGCCAGACCGCCGCCGAGGCCCTCGTGGCCAAGCTCTTCCCGGGGCGGAACGTGGCTTCATTGCTTCATCTACCTAGACAGGAACTCCTAGAGCTCGCACGAGACAACACGCTCTCTCCGGGATACAGCCCTTCGGACCAGTGCGTCCTAGTTGGCCCGGCGGCTGACGGAGATAAGAGCGACGATGACGAGCGAGGGTGGCAAGAGGTCCGGCCCAACGCCGACGAGGTGTGCGACGACGTCAACGGGCTGTCGCTGAACGTCCACCGCCGTTCTTACCTGGGAGCGAGCTCGATACACGCAGTGTTCCGAGCCATGTTCCACGTGAAGCCCTCCCTGCAGTGGGAGCTGCAGCGCGGCATCCAGAACGACGCCACCACGGGCCAGGGCCAGGGTGCCACGGGCGCACCCGCTCGCTGGCCGCGCTCCTACCACCACGTCGCGCCGGCCTTGGAGGAGGAGACGGCCATCAACGCCTACTTTGCCCACGTGCACGGCATCGTGCCGCTCCTCGACGAGGCCTACTTCCGCGAGGTGTGGCGGCGCGGGCAGCGGTGCGACCGCCCCTGGCTCGCCCTCCTCAACATGGTGCTCGTGCTGGGCTCCCTGGCCGTCGGCGACGACGGGAGCTCGCAGGTCTACTACTCGCGCGCGCAGGCGTTCCTGGACTTCGAGCTCCTCGGCATCGGCTGCCTCGAGAGCCTGCAGGCGCTCTGCCTGCTGGGCGGGCTCTACTTGCACTACAAGAACTCGCCCAACATGGCCTACGCCGTCATGGGCCTGGCCTATCGCGTCGCCGTCGGCCTGGGCCTGCACCGCCAGCCGCCGCGCTCGGTCATCCTCGGTAGCGGCGGCGGCGGCGGCATGCAAGATGCTGCTGCCTCGGCCCGAGACTGGCGGCCCCGCATCCGGCGGCAGATCTGGTGGAGCCTGTTCTGTCTCGACACGTGGGGATCGATGACGCTGGGGCGGCCGACGCTGGGGCGCTGGGACCCCCAGACCATGAACGTGCACCTCGTCGTCGTCGCGGCCGGCGACCACCCGGACAGGGCGGTGCCGGACCCCTTTGTGCTCTCGCTGGACTCGGCCCGCGCCTTCTGCCTCGTCGCGACCAAGATACAGCACCGGTTCGCGCAGTTCTCGCCCATGAGCATCGACGAGATAGGGGCGTTCGACGCCGAGGTCCAGGGCTGGTTCCGCGGGCTCCCGCCCGCCTTCCGCCACCTCGACGCGTGTCCGGCGGCCCTGGCCTCGGGGCAGTACATCATGAGGAACCGCTATCTCAACCTGCGGCTCCTGCTGTTCCGGCCCGTTCTCCTCCGCCACGCGCACGCCAGGGTCCCGCTCGAGGTGCTCCCGGCGAGGGAACAAGAGGCCGTCCGGATGTGTCGCGACATTGCCTGCGAGGCGATCGACCAGGCGTCGTGGCCGCAGCACGGCCTGAACAGACTGCTGCTCTGCAGCGCGGTGTGGTACGTATATCAAGCCTCGATGGCCCTGCTCCTCAGCATCATGGTCGACCCCGACCATCTCGAGAACCCCAAGTGGCGGGCTGCCGTGGAGAGGGCACTTTCGCTCCTGTCCAGCGCGGTCGTTTGGTCCCGGGCCGCCGCACGCTCGAAGCGGGTAGTCGAGAGTCTGTTCCACGTATGTACTGCCGCCACGGCGTCTCCGAGCAATGCTCCCGACATGACTAGTCTAGGGGCACCGCCTGCTCCTGGCGAGTCGCTGTGGGACCTGTTCGGTCTCGACAAGTTCCCGGAAGAAGGTACGTCGCCCCACACTCGAATCTTGGTCTCTCTGTCGTGGTATCAGCACCGTCGGATGCCCCTCTGTAGCCGGCAACGGACGCGGTTCACCAAAGGCATTTCTTTCACCACTCGGTCACCTGGAGGGAGAGCGCGCTAATGCTGTATGTCTCTTTAGGCTGGACTTGGGATGCGGGTGAATGGGTGGACTGGGCTGGAATGGACTACAATCAGTTCGGGCTGTGATTTAGAGAGAAGAAAGAAAGAAGAAGAAGAGAAGGCAGACACAGTTCTATACCGTCTAATCGAACAACAGAACTCATGGTTATGGAAACAAGATACACAAATATTTCCAACAACCATCTACAACCAACTCGGAGCCATGATGAGCCGTGTCTAAAGCAGTCATCAATGACCGTTCGTGAGCCCGTTCGTCAGCCCCTTTGCCGAACCTTTCTCGCCTTCGTCCATGCCCAGATACGCCCACTCCAGCTCCTCGCCGTCCCGCAGCCCCTCGACATCCACCACGTACTCCTCCCCCGGCACGAGGTCGATTCCGTTATCGCCGAACCTGAGGCCGCGCCTCTCCCTGAAAACCAGCCCCTTGGTCGGCCTGGCCGCCGTGACGGCGATCCTGGTCCGACAGCCGGCGAGCCGGACCCGCACGCCGCGGTCCTCCCGGAACGACAGGTGCTTCAGCGGCTGCGGCCAGTCCACGTCGCGCGCCGCCACCACGACGCCGGACCCGCCCCCCGATAAGACCACCCTGGCCGCCACCACGTAGGCGTCGCGGGCGGTGCGCGGGTTGGCGAGCGGGACGGCCTCGCACACCGCCGTCGTGGCGTTGAGCTCGACGACTCCGCCCGAGAGGCGGTGTCGCCGCGGCGGGAGGACGTCGAGCCCCGTGCGGATCGAGACGAAGCGCAGCTCGACGTCCAGGGTGGCGGCCCCTACCTCCGCCCCCCCTCGACCACCGAGCAGGCGCTCGGCGGCCAGACTTCCGTCGCACGCGACCCAGACGTCGAGCTCGCACCTCTCTGGCGGGCGGACGCCGCCCCCCCTGGTCCAGTCGTGGTGGGAGCGCGCGGCGCCGACGGCGACGGGCGCGAGGTCGCGCGCGATGGCGTAGAAGGCCGGCTTGCGGAGGCGCGCCGCGTCCACCACGGACCACGACGTGACGGGCCAGAGGTCGTTGAGCTGCCAGACCAGGGCGCCGCCGCAGCGTCGGTCGTTTTTACTCCCCCAGTCGCGGCGCCAGCCGCGGTAGGCGTAGTGCATTGCTTCTGCTTGGAGGAGGTGGGAGAGGTAGACCCAGTTCTAAACAGGAGGTTTAGCCAAGCTTGTTCCGGCCATGAGAGTGGGGGGGGGGGGGGGGCTGGGGGTGATGGGGCGNGTCTGCCTTTGTCCCTCTTGCTTGCTTTGTGGTTTCCTCGGCTGCTCGTTGTGTCCTCTCCGTTCCTTCCCCCCTCTCTTCTCCCTCTTTCTTTTTTTTTCCCCTCTTGCCCTCCCCCCGCCCCCCCCCCCCCCCCCCCCCCCCCCCCCCCCCCCCCCCCCCCCCCCCCTGAGGGCGTTAGAGGGCGTGAGAACTTCCACCACTACTAACCTTCAAGCTCGAGTCCGTGGCCTTGAAATTGTCTCTGATGTATGTGGCCATGCGTTGTTCGTGATTCCGGCACTTGTTGTGGAAATCTAGCGTGGCTGACTGCGGGTGTCTCTCCGAGTCTTCCGTCACGAACTGGTCGATGGTACTGAGGTGTGGGAACGACTGCATGCCGAACTCGCTGTTGAAACGGCCACCTATTTGGGGGTAGTCTTGATATAGACGCATGGCCATGTGCCAGACTGCAGATCGACCCGGGTTAGCGACCTGTCGAAGACACCAGTCGTCAGGACGTTATGTTTAGATAACTGACCGTTCCATTGATGGAGATCTCCTGTCGTCCGATCCCAGGAACTCACGGGCGCTCCGTCGTTCCAGGGACTATCAGGACGGTAGGTGATGTTGCCAGCCTCTTCTTCAACCACTTTTGGCAATAGATATTGGTATATGTAGCGCGAGGGAAACGAGGTCTTGAGCCAAGACTGGGGGTCCTTGTCCTCCCAGTTGTACGAGAGGTCAAAGACTTGTTGGATGTAGTGATTCTCGTTGCCACCGGCGTATATCACTATTGACGGATGGTGGTGCAGACGACGCAGGTTTTGCCTGACCTCCAACTCGACCGACTCCAAGAAGGACGGGTATGCTGGATAGGAGCCGCAGGCGAACATGAAATCCTGCCACACGAGAATTCCTAGCTCATCGCAGATGTCGTAAAATGAGTCGTCTTCGTAGTAGCCGCCTCCCCATACCCTATCCAGTTCAACAAAATCAGTCGTTTGCAAGGAGAGGGAAAGACGAGAAGGCGTGGAATGCAAAGGCAGCAAGAGAGGAGTTGGCATACCTCGTCATGATTTGATTTCCCTCCACCATCATCGTCAACCACTCTCGATAGTCATCCGACGAGACTCTGGGAGGAAACATGTCGGCCGGGATCCAGCACGAACCGCCGGCGAAGATATCGACTCCGTTGATGCGGAAGTACAAGGACTTGCCGAGTCTGTCGGCTTCCTGCACCACCTCTGCCTTCCGGAAGCCAATCTTCTTGCTGACGGAGTGCGCCGAGATTCCTCCCTCGAGCAGTTCGACCTGGACAGAATAGCGGTGCTGGCCGCCGTAGCCGTGCGGATGCCAGAGAAGCGGATCCTGCAGCTCAAACCGCGCCTCTGCGACGCCGTCGGGGCCGACTTCGCACTGGCTTTCGAAGACGAGGTCCCCTTCCGGCCCGCGCAAGACGATCCTGATCTGACTGCCTCCCGCCGCTCTGTCTGTTCGCGCGGAGATGGTGCCCTGGCAAGCCTCGAGGCTCTCGTCCAGCGCATAGCGGACGGAAACACGGTCGATCCGGCCCTGGAAGGTCTCGACCCTCACCGGCCGCCACGGGCCCGCCGTCAGCAGAGTCGGGCCCCAGTCCCAGCCCCAGTGGTACTGCGCCTTCCGCACGGCCATGCGCTCGTCGCCGCCCAGCGTGCCGACGAAGCGGTGCTCGGGATGAGCCGCCACTATGGCGCCGCCGCGCGCCGCGGCCGAGTCGAAGTCGATCTCGAGCGTGTTTGTCTCGCCGCGCAGCGGCTCGCCGTCCGGGCAGCTCTCGATCGCCTCGGTGACGTCGACCCGGTGCTCGAGGAACATGTTGTCGGACTCGAGGACGACCTTGGCGTTGAGGCGGACCGTCGCAAAGGTGTCCAGTCCTTCAAAGACGAGGTGTATGCGGCTCCTGCTGCCCTGCGCGGAGCGGGACGGGGAAGGGAATGTGCAGCGGTAGGTCCAGCGCGCTTCGCCCACCCACTGGACGTCCAGCTCGTTCAGATCCTGCGAAGGGTCCGGGATCCTTGTTCGCGTGTCAGACTAGCATATGGTCTGCAGAAAATGAGATACCCGATAACATACTTGTTGTTGGCCAGCAGGTCTAGGTGCACAACGCTCGGCACGCTGGCGACTGGCAGCCATGCCTCCGGGCTTGAGTCATCTGTCCGTTTGAATTCCCAACCTGTCCGGAGCTCTTGCGTCCTGAAGGAAGCCATGGCTATTGGCAGATAACAGCCTTACGGAAGGGTCTGTTGGCAATGGATGGCTAAGGGGAGACTCGCTTCTTCGTCGACTCTCTGACGGCGTCGTCGCGGCTCGTGGGCTACCTGTATAGGTCCTCAATGGACAACATTGGAACCGGGCATGGTAGTGGCCAATGTAATCCGCGAATTTTAATCTAAGTCCGAGGTCGCAAAAGCACTATCGCGACCGATATGGAGCCTTAGCCGTGCCCCTTGTTCCAGAACAAACTGCCCGCTCCGTTGGGATCCGGTGACCAGGAAGCGTCGCTTCAAAGACCGCCTTAGCAACAATTTTGTCCGTCTACCCCAGCTTTTCTACATGGCAGTTTGGTTTTGCCGCTGCCGAGGCTGGAACGGCCCAGACCCGGACTGTTGGGAGGCTCTGATTCGGTTGCGATGAAGTCCATCGGTAAAGGGGTTCGTGACTGGTAAGCTGCGGCGGCATTCAACATGACACTAACACGGGGAAAAGGATCCACGCAAAGACCGTCTTAGGGTGCCGAGAGGATTGGCATGGAACCACGTTTTAGTGTAAACCTGGAACCCCGTGCAAGCCAAGTCATGTACCCCACAAAGATCCATCCGTTGGGTCGGGATGTCATGTGCTGCTGCTCACTTACAGCGCGCTTCAATGGGTCTTCGAATCCCACAGGAGCTTCGAACGATCCAACGAAAATTATCAGGGCACTAAACGTGAAAACTAGAGGGAATTAGGTTGTTATTGGAAGATCAAATCTATCTAGTATCGTACCACAGTGGATTTCGGCCTAGTGCGTGCTGAGCGTCGTACACCGTAGGACTTGTTGGATCGAGGGCCCGAGTGAGTACCAGTGACAGCCCAGGCACGACGGCAGTAAGTGGACACGTAGGTATACCTAATCCTTCAACCCACCCTGCTCGTAACTTCTCACCGCCGGCGACGAGTCCATAACAGGATCTGGGGAACCTGTTTGCTATCCCTGAAATCTGGGGAACCTGCATGCTATCCCTGAAAGCCCCCGCGGAATGATGACGTTCGCCAGCTTGAGTAGCACCCTGCCCGGCGGATCTGGGGTGTTCCTCCCGAGGGTCTGGGATTTGGTGGCATTGCGGGGAGAGGAACGACCGCCACGGGGAGGTATATTAATGGCTTGTGGTCGTGTCGGAGATGGTCTAAAAGATGATACAAAGCGAGGCAACAGTTGGCCAAGTCAAGCATCGTCCACGCCCGATTTCAGGCTCGAAATCATCAAAAACTCGTTAGAAACGCTTCGGTTGCTCAACCATGGCGAAAGTCACCCTCGTGGGCTTGTTGCCCGTTCTGGTCGCCGCCCTCGGATACGCAGCGTCTGGATCGGCAGCGACTGCTGCGGCCGTCAAGACCACCAGCGGTATCGTCAAGGGCCGGATTGCCAGTGACACTTGCGGCGTCTCTGAATATCTGGGAATCCCATACGCCCAGCCCCCAGTCGGAAGCCTACGGTTCGCTCCCCCACAACGATATAGCGGATCCTCCGTCATCAATGCTACAGCTTTTGTAAGTCTGGTGACGCCAGCCGCAACAGCAATACTACTACACCACTACTACACCTTCTGTCATACCGTCATGCTGACTCGAGTGTTTAGGGGAAAACATGCCCAGCCACGACCAGCGTCACGTCGCCTGACCAGCTCAAGTCCTCTTCTCCAGACTTGCAGATCACAGCGCAGGGCGTGCAAGTCATGATGGCCTTGTTATCCCAATCAGACGTCACCTACGGCGAAGACTGCCTTACTCTCAATGTCTGGACGAAGCCGCAGAGCGGAGCGAACAAGGCCGTTCTTCTGTGGATCTACGGAGGCGGGTATACTTCAGGCACCACCGATAACAAGGGGTACAATGGCAAGCACCTAGCCGACTTGGAGGACGTGATTGTGGTGAGCGTCAAGTAAGCACAAGCCCTCCCCGGCCCAGGTCCCGTGGCCGGACCTTCCCGGCTAACACACGACGGCAAAAGCTACCGCGTAGGCATCTTCGGATTTCCCGGCAACCCGGCCGCGAGGACCAACCTCGGTCTCCTCGACCAACGCCTGGCCGTGGAGTGGGTCCGCGACAACATCGCCGCGTTCGGCGGCGACCCGAGCCGCATCACCCTGGTGGGGCAGTCGGCGGGCGGCAGCTCCGTCGACTACTTCTCTTACGCGTGGACCGAGGACCCCATCGTGGCCGGCTTCATCGCCCAGTCCGGCACCGTTTTCACGCCGGGCACGCCCAAGAGCGCCGAGGATGTGGCACAGACCTGGCACAACGTCACGGCCACGGCCGGGTGCGGCGACGCCAGTGCCAGCGCAGATGACCCGGCCGCCGTGCTCAGCTGCATGCGTGGTCTCGACTGGCGCACCATCCAGAGCTCGATCCCGTCCGCGTCCGGGCTCGGCAGCGCCTTCGGCCCCTCGGTCGACGACGTGGTCGTCTTCTCCGACTACGGGGCGCGGTCGGTGGCCGGCAACGTGACCAGGCTGCCCCTGCTGATCGGGTCCAACGACTACGAGGCCGGGCTCTTCAAGGTGCTCTTCGCCCTGGCCAACGTGACGTACCCGGAGGCCGAGTGGGACTTTTTGCAGACGTCGCTGTTCACGTGCGCCATCTCGGAGCGCGCGCTGGCGTCCGTCCTGAACGGCGCGCCGACGTGGCGGTACCGCTACTTTGCCAACTTCCCCAACCTCCGGCTCGCGACGGTGCCCGACTCGGGGGCCTGGCACGGCGTCGAGACTCCCGTCGTGTTCGGGACCGACCTCGACATCCAGGATGTCCTGGGCCGCACCGACGCGCAGGAGCAGATTACCAAGTATGTGCGCGGCATGTGGGTGGCCTTTGCCAAGGATCCCGTCAATGGGCTGACCAAGTAAGTTCTAATCAAAGTCGACTGGCGAGGCGGGCGTGATGTAGCAGGAAATAGCTCTGACGACTCACTCTAGCTACGGCTTGCCCAAGTACAATCCTCTCACGCCGACTCTGCTGCGCTTGGCGTACAACAACCAGACAGGGCCAAATACCGCTCTCCCCGCTCAGTACGACATTGGCTGCACCATAGATCAGCCCTTGATGTCTGCTCTGACGAAGCTGGGGATATTGTGAGCGAAAAGGATAAAGGGATGGCAACAGTCTTGAAAATAGGCCATACATACCATACATACCTCATCAGCCAGCTTGAAGAAAGAACATGTCTTTGTTTGAATTTTGAAAGGAGTATTGCCCGAACTTTGGTACTACATGCACACACGTGCTGCCTGGCTCCCGGATAGAGGGTAACTGGTATGCGATGATGAAAGATAGTTGGATATATGGTCGAAAGTAAAGTCACACGTAAAAAGTTCTATCATTCTCTGAGTATCTTACAGCCTACGAGCCTTCCTTCAGTGCTGTGAGTTAAGTCTTAGACGTCTTTGTAATTGCAAATTGGAGATACAAGCCACCACAGGGACGGCAACGGTACAAATTGCGCGTTGTTTGTAGAAACATGCCCTGCAAAGTCTTTTACTTCTTCTCTTCTGGATTCAGTAACATAAATCTCTTTCAGATATCCCCTGAGGCAATCCCTTTTGAACTAGTGTATTTGTACGAGACAGATATGGCTAAGCTTTTCAAGTCTCCCAATAGACCTAATTAGAGTACAGATCTCTCATACGATAGATAACACATATTTGAACTTTGTAAGATAGAATCATAGAAAGCAACAATTAATCCCTGCCTTCCACACCATAACACAGTCGTTCTGATGCTACCTTATGACTCCGGAACAGGGAGATGAGATATGGAGGAGCGAGTGGACTAAGCTTGATCAGTCTTGGACACAACCTTGGTCATGTCGACGGCTTCGGCGACCGCCTCCTTCTTGACCAGCGACGCCGTGCGCGGGTTCTTCTGCTGGAAGATGAAGTTCAGCTCCTCGAGGGTGCGGCCGCGTGTCTCCACCATGAAGAAGTAGTAGAAGATGCACTGCAGCGAGCAGGTGGCGATCCAGACGCCGTACGTCTTCCAGCCGATCTTTTCGAGCGCGATGGGCGTCGCAAACAGGTTGACCAGCGAGGCGGCGCTCGTCATCATGGTGGCGAAGGCGATGCCCTTGGCGCGCTGCTCGTAGTCGAGGCACTCGACCGTGTACAGCTGCTGCAGCGGCGTGTAGGCGAACGAGAAGACGACGGCGACCAGGAAGATCATGAAGATGGACGCGTTGGCCGACGCCAGCTCGCGCGTGACCTGGAACCGCCACGTGCACACGATCATGCCCACCCAGGCCAGGACCAGGCACGCGCAGCAGCCGATCAGCAGCCTGCGCCGGCCGAAGCGGTCCATCAGGCTGCCGCCCGTGACGGCCGCCACCCCCGACGCGACGGCGATGCCGATGTTGATGTCCAGGATGCTGGTGGTGCTCTTGATGCCCGACGTGCTCAGCACCGCGGGCAGGAAGTACGACACGCTGGCCTGGCCGGTCCACTGGGCGAACATGGGCGTCGCGGTGGCGCAGAGGAGGACGCGGTAGAGCGCGGCGCGCGACTTGAACAGGGCGCGGTAGTCCCAGAAGCGCTTGTCGGCGCCCTTCATCTCGAGCTCCTCCTCGAACTCCCGCATCTGCAGGCGCACGTAGATGGAGTCCGGGTTGTTGTTGCCGTGGTACTTGGCGATGATCTCGCGGCACTTGTCCTTCTGCCCGTGCGTGAACAGCCAGCGCGGGGACTCGGGGAAGAAGAGGCAGCACGCCATCAGGATGGCGGGTAGCCCGGCCTGGAGACAGGTCGGCACAAGCCACGAGGTGTTGTCGGAATATCTGATGCAGCCGCGCAGGACTACCGCCGCCAGGAAGTAGCCGACGTAGTAGAAGCAGTTGTACAGGCCGCCGAGGACGCCGCGGAGGGCCGGGTGGGCAATCTCGATGATGTACGCGGGCGCGACGTGCCCGATGCCGCTGCCGAAGCCGAGGAAGAAACGACCGGCCAGATACTGCGGGAGCTCCTTGGCGGTAGCCTGGATGATGGTCCCCAGGGCGATGAAGAGGCACGAGATCCAGATGCCGACGCGGCGGCCCCAGGTGTCACCCAGGGGGCCGATGAAGGGCAGGGAGCATACGGAGCCGATGGAGAACATGGCCGTCAGCAGGCCCGCCTTTGCGCCCAGGATGGTGGCCCCGAACTGCGCCTGGAAGGCCGGGAAGGCCAGCATCGTGCCCATCAGCGAGGCGTCGTAACCGAGCATGCTGGCGACCAGAAACATGACTCCGCAGATGGCATACAGCTGTAACATGCGTTTGCTGCCCTTGTCGACGGGCTCGAGGCGCTGCGCAACATCCATAGCCGCCACGCCCCTCAGGGAGTGAAGCAGCTCGGCCTGCACGACACGCGGGTCCTCGACCTCGCCGACTGAGTGTGCGTCTTTTTCCATGGTGTCGGTGTGCGATGTGGTTCCGTTGTGCATGGAATAAGAGTGAGAGGGGGGGGAGGGAAGAGGGGGCCGAGACAGACAAGAGGGCGTCGCGAACTGGACTCACAACCGACCGATACAGAAAGGCAACCATGAAGGGCTCAAACGCCGTACCGACAGCCCCAGATTATGTACTCGGCGAGGCTCACAGGAGTCACAGCTTCACGACATGGAGAACGCGGGGCCCCGCCAAGTCGGGGATATGCAGAAGTTAGGCCTGTAGAAAGCAAATCAGCCGACCGATCCTCGGCCTGGACTTACGTAGTACTGAATACTTCAAAGCAGCGAACGCTATCGACGCTCCCATGATGGTTGGATTGTGTGGCGGCAGGGATCTGCACTAACCGTGCGTGCCCCCGTGGAGATTTCCCCGTCTCCAATGCCCGTCTATAATCCCGCCTTAGTGCCGGCCTAGGACGGAAATTTCCCTAGTCGCCATCATGAGACCCGCTTGGTTCGTTGGGCCAGACACCATTCGAATTGCGGAGCCTTCCCCAGGTAAAGGAAGGGATGTCAAGTCCGGACTCTGGAGAGGCTGAGAAATTACGGTGGTGGCATTGATGAGTGTGTAGGCCGGCCAGTACGGGGTTCTCGTGTCATCTGTCTGTACCTAACAGCGGCCTAGTTCTACTATTCCACTGTCTCAGCATCTCTTTCTTGCATGGGTTTCTTCCTTGTGCTTTGATCGGCAGTTGAGTTATCACATCTTTTTCGTGGCCAGAAAACGGCCTACAACGCCCCCAAAGATTGCGTTACCCCTTATACCGTACACTGCCGGTGCCAGCATCCAGACTACTCGCCAGGGATAAACTGCACGTCTTTTGTCATGTCTCCCCTTGACGACTTCCTCACTGAGGCGACCACTCCCGGCCCCGGACGACAGCGACGCTTGCAAGGATGCGTCCTCGCGGCTTACAAAGATGGTATGTGAACTTACAAGACCTTCCCGGGACAGTGAAATAAAATAGCCGGATATGAGATAGAATCATAGAAGTGACACACGAGGGCTAATGGCTTTCGTAAAGGTGTGACGCATTATAAAACATTCGGCACCAAGTCGCTCGATCCCGACTCGCCAAGCTTCGAACAGCCCCTTGCCCTCGACACGTGCATGTGGTTTGCGTCATGTACAAAGCTCATGACGGCCATCGCCGCGGTACAGTGTGTTGAGAGGGGGCTTTTAAGCTTGGACGACGACATCTCGACCGTGTTGCCCGAGTGGAAGGAGCGGGAGATCCTCTTGGGATTTGATGAGACCACCGGCGCACCCCTCTTGGAGAAGACTGACGCGAAGCTGTCCCTGAGAATGCTCCTCACACACAGCAGTGGCCTGGGGTATGCCTTCATCGACGCTCCTTTGGCGAAATATATCGAGTACAAGGTCGAGCAGGGATGGAAGGTCGAGTCGCCGCTTCTGGTACGTTGAACCATGCCCCTTTGCCGAAACGTGACAACCCGCCGAACTATCTATCCGTGTGTTGGTGCTCATCTCATCCGTGCCAGTAGTGCCCAGACGAGCCGGTCCCCCTACTTTACAAGCCCGGCACATCCTGGTCGTACGGCATCGGCACGGACTGGGCCGGCAAGATGGTCGAGCGCATCACGGGCCTCAAGCTAGGCGACTTCATGGACCAAAACATCTGGCAGCCGCTCGGCATGACCATGACCAGCTTCCGCCTCGCCGAGCGTCCCGACATCCGCGCCCGCCTTGCCGACCTCGCCGAGCGCGCCGCGGACGGAATCGGCCTCGTCCCGCACCCAACACCCTTCTTCCCCGAGGACACGCCGACCGACCACGGCGGCGCCGGCGTGTTCACGTGCGCTCGGGACTTCGTCAAGGTGCTCGCGGCCTGCGCCGACAGCGACCCGGCGCTGCTGAGCCCGGCGGGCTACGACCTGCTGTGCGAGCCGAGCCTGACGCCCGCGTCGGCCGCCCGGTTCCAGGAGATGCGGTCCGCCACGCACGCGGCGGCGGACGCGGCGGCGCTGGCGGCGACGGGGTCGCGCATGGAGATCCCCGCGCCGGGACGCCTGAGCTGGGCGCTCGGCGGCATGCTGGCCCTGGACGACGTGCCCGGCGGGCGGCGGGCCGGCAGCATCTCGTGGGGCGGACTGCCGAACCTCAGCTGGGTGGTGGACCGGGCGTCGGGCGCGGCCGTGCTCTACGCGAGCCAGCTGCTCCCGCCCGGGGACGCGCTGACGGCTCAGGTCGTCCGGCGGCTGGAGGCTGAGGTGTACAATGGCAAGTTTTTCGAGGACGCAAAGGTAGCTTGAACGGTGTAAGCCATGAGATACAAGAGTGCACAAGCTCTCAATCTCATGGTCATAGCTGAAACAGTTGGGAAGAATATGTCGGCGACTTGTAGATAGTGTATCCTTTTTCGACACTCATCAGTACACAACCGTCTTCTCGTAAGCTAGGACCACGAGGCTTAAATTAGAGGACAATAAGAAACCTAGTTAGAGTGTAATGTAGTAGACAGAATATAAGCCGCCTCCCTAAGTCGGCGTCTTGAATTAGCAAGCGGTAAGTATTCACTAAGGTAACGTTATATAGTTTAGCGTCTTATCTAGGGTCCGGTTAGACTATATGTACCTAAATTACGGGAATCAATTAGGGTTTGGAAGTTCTAGATGTGCTGACGGTACCATACGGTTCACGCTTACGGTTCGCATTTCACGATCGTTTCGGCGTCCGGGTTGAACTGGACTAAGATAGGGGTGTATATGAAGAGTTCTTTCAGCTTCTCAAAGGCCTGGTTCACGTTGTCTGTCCACATGACATTAGCTCCCTTCCTGGTCAGTTGGGTTAAGGGTCGCACAATGTCGGGGAATCCTAGAAGCAGCAGTGAGCCTGAGCTGCATCCGCAGTGTTGAAATATATGTGGTGAATGAGCTTGATTGAAGTGTGTAAGGAGCAAGAGCTGCTATATTACATGCGTGGGGAGTCCCTCCTCCTTATGCTTTCACGTCTTCCAGGCCCCTGTACTCCCACTGTAACTGTACACATACTTGGGACCAACGTGAGGACATGGAGGTCCTGCCCTTTCAGCACGCAGTATGTTATAAGGACTCCTCGTGCGGTTGCTTGTTCGCAAGCAGCTGCGGGCCCTCATCCACGCCGCCCAATTCCCGTTCTGCAACACGGAACTGAGAAGGTGCTGGGCCACCTCTACCGCCGCAGAGTCCGAAACAGCTCAGAACGCCATCGACGACCCGGATTGTTGGCTCAATAGGTATAGTTGTAGCGTTGTAGGTTGTAGACTTGTTGAAAACAGGATCGTTCGGACAATGGCAGAGCAGGGCGGCAGGCTCAACGTCCAAATCTTGCACGCAGTCGAAGCAAGTATCGTTGAAGAATCCAAACTTCTTAGGTATCAGAAATCCATGCGAGACACCAAAGCAAAGACCGAGGTCAAGGGAGGCATTGGCCCATATGCCCTGGCTATTAACACATTCGGTCCACATGACTCTTGGATCATCTGATCCGGAATGCGGCAGATTTCCGGTCACTTGGAACATCGGTTCACAGCTTGAGGTGAAGCTGGAGGCGAAGCTGGATCCGCCATTCGAAAATGGGGTCGGGCAAGACATCGCAGCCGGAGAAATGGTAGCAGGCTGAGCAGACGTGAGATCTCGCGCTGCGCTCGGAGGCGGCATGGCAGCAATAGGTGCAGGGAGGCAACCAAGCCGGTCCTGGTAATAACCGTATGTACCATCTGTAGAATATATGTTAACATGAATGTCGTGATGCAGCTAACCCAAGAGTCAACTTACCCAAGTCAATGCTCGAGCTGACAATATCTCCACGAGCATTAGTGCAGTTGCATGTCAGGCTATGATCAAGCGAACTGGTGTGACCCCTGACGACTGATGGTTAGATCAATATTCTTACTGTTGTAAGCGCGCTTGCGGGGCCTACCATCCGTCATTGTCATTGCATTCACGACAATGGTGGCTCATCTTGCCGTTGACCAAGTGAATGAGGCGACCGTCGTTGTCGGCGCCGACACAGTCATCCAGGAGGTTAAAGTCATCCCAACCATAGATGCCGCTGCTGTTCTTGCAGAAACCAGAGAAGATCCATCCTTGCCCGATGGCCTTGCTGGAAGATAGGTGCCAAGCCACACAGGCATGGCTGAAGAGCGTGGGATTCGAGTCTGGTGAGGAATCCACACCTTGAGCGACAGTCCCGAATCCGTAGACACCCAAGATGGAAGATAGAACTATGAGGATTCTAATTGAATGCATCTTGATACACTTTCCAGAGCCTATTCGATAGTGGTCCGGTTGGTTCTGTCCGACGCGGCGACCGTTGAGAGGGAAGTATGCGAGACCAGCTAGAGAATTGACCTCAGAGAAAGCTTGAACAGCGGTAAAAGGGAATCCAGGTGGTATTTTCGATGCTCGTGATGAATTCTTTAGTGAGATGGCGTGGAGGAGAGCTGTGGAAAGAGGAAGACAAACACAAGGTACCCAGGTTGCTCAACAAGCGGGATGACGTGGATGCTCTGTGCGACGCCAATCACTTTCTTTCCATAAGATAGGTGAATCAAGGCGAGAAAAGAAAGACGATGGGTCCTGGGCAAAATAGAGATTCACTAAGGTACTTTGAGCTACATGCTCAGCTGGCGTGTATGTGGTGTACACCACATGTACCTCATACCTGGCCGTTGTAGGCAGTCGAAGGCAACATGCCCTGGGGCATCGACTCTCCAATACCGGAACAAGACATTATGATCTACTACTCTGTTGTGCTTGTAGTTATACTGCCGTATTGCCCAAGAGTACCCGTCACCTCACAGGAAATACAGTGAGCAATCCAACAGAATGCCCAGCAGCAAGATATTGGAAGGCATCGGCACGATCTACACTTGCCCGAAGAGCACAATGAATTCTTCAATCAGAACAATTGTAGTAGATCCGAGAAGCCTTAAAGCTAGACCCGCGCCCTTCCTGGCTGTCTGCTGAATGGATGTCCTGTCAACGGCAACGGCCTCCTGGCCACCTTCAAGCTATAAGTATGTAGTCTGAAACCTCCTCGTGGCCTGTCGGAGTCTGGAGTAGATCCTTATGACGTAGGAAAGCGCCAGGGTAGTCTGTGAATGATCCGGAGAAGAAGTACTTGTCCTTCAGTGGACAACCCGACACAGCCTGGTCTCAACAAGTTCGCACTTTCCGCGTAGAGCAATGTTGAGAACGACAGGATCCCCAAGCTCGGCCGCGCTCATTGGCCAATGGGCTTGACCAAGAGGTGAAGCCTGGTCAAGTGCTCCACGACAGTCGCCAAAGCCCTGGGTCGAAGCGCGTTCCACAGCCTAACAACCCACAACCACACAACCACACTCATTCTAGATCTCCTTCCATCGCGTCTTCGAAAGTTCGTTGCAATCCTAGTCATCCATTCCTTGTTCTCGTGTCTGAGCATAGCGATAAACTCGTCTCGCCAAACAAATCTCCTCTGACGACGCAAACTCCCCGACGTCTTTGACAGCAACACTCCTTCATTACCGCCTCAAACTTGCCTTCAACAGCAAACCAGCTCGAGAACAGACAAGTTTCATCATGTCGCGAACCAATCGTGGTACCAGCCCTTCCCTCACCGCATTCCAGCTTCGTCTCCGTGTTCTCGCTCTCGTCTTCCTTGCCATGTTCCTGTTCAACAGCGTCACCGGCCACAGATTCGTCCATAACCACGGTCACGGGACTGTCCAGGCTAACTATTGCACCATCACCTGGGGTAGTATTGCTCCCAAGCCGAGCGTCGTCTTCTCCATGCCCGTCCCGAGCTACTGGACCCTTGGCTCTGCTGTTGCCAGCGACTTCGACCTTGAGGAGCTGGACATGGATCAATCCCAGTTCGAGAGCTTCCGCTTGGATCGCATCCACAAGGCAGTTCAGGCGGCCGGGTGTCTGGCCACAGACTGGCCGGAACTCGACCTGCAGTGGTGCCTTGCCGACTGGCACGATGGCAAGCTGATTATAGACTCCATGTAAGAATTGCTCTCGTCCTTCCTTTGTCTATGGCAGCTCTTGTACCATATCCTCCAGTCCCAGCTGCCTTGCTCCGCTTCTTTGGACCCGCGTTCGAGATAATCTGCGTGCTCGGGATCATGTCCGTCTACTGCAGACCCGCGTTCCCCTTTGCTAGTTCATGCGAGCTAACCTTATTTTAACTGCGCAGGACGGCGGTTGGAGAGTCCTGTTGGCGATGCGAGCGATTCGGTTGGTCAAGGGGTATGGTCCCTTCTATTCTCTGCGCAACCTCCTTGGCTTTAGCTGAGTTGGCTAACACCAAGCAGATCCAGACGACGAAACAACCTACCCAGCAGTCCCTGCGGGCAAGGGCAAAATACAAAGACTTCTGAGGCCGATCCTGTGGACTCCTCCACTCCTGTGGGCTCATCTGCTCGTCTCTGCGTTTCCATAGGGTGTTTTCCCGTCCGGGATGACTCCGAAGCGATGCTAAACGTGCGCTGTCCGAGGACTTTTGTCGAAGGATAATTTCAATATGGTTGTTGTGCATGAAAGGATCGTCACCGATGCTTCGTCAACTTGTCTCTCGCTGTGCCTGGAGATGACGATATTCTCAAGCTTGTTAACTGCGTGGCGTAACCGTTGTTTTCTGCCACCGCTGTTGCGGGCACGACTGGCAGGGCATACTCTCTTTGAGCTGGGCACGGGCAGATTTGTATGTACTGTACATAGCAGATCACCTTTGAACGAGAAGGCTCTTATGCATGCTATGATTGAATTACAGAACATGCTTCACACAACGAGGAATCTACAGGTGGACAGACATACCTTGAAATCAATCCACAGAGTTCTCGAACGATGCCAGCAACAGCAATTAAGAGGTCGTGCCTCAACCGTTGTACCACGGTTTCCCTGGACCACGTTGTAAAGAAGACAGACTGAATGAACAGGTGATTGTTAAAAGAATACTAAATCCCAAAACATCTGCTAAGTCTAGGTCTTAATTATTGTTCCCAGTCTCGAATCTACAGTCCATATTATAGCTATCTCTCCTCCCAACTCAATAGGTCCCTGGAGTTGGAGGTCTGGTGATCGCAAGGGCACAGTTCGTCGCTGCCTTGTTCCTCCGCTCCCACCACAGACCAGCCACGTTAGACAGCCGGAGCTGCGTCCGTACTAGCGGCGACCTTAGGATCAACTTTAAGGGTGATGATGACGGTGACGGTACCGGAACTGCCCGCCGATGTGGTGGAGTTGGACGGAAACTGTCGATATACCAGGCCTCGACGGACATACAGCAGCTCTGGAGGTGGCGTGGGTTCGGCAATCATCTTTTGGCCGCTGGGATCCTGAGAATTGACAAAGCAGCCGTCAGGTTCCGCTGCTACGAGTGGACGACCGAGGTCATGAGTGTAGCCTTGGCAGGACAGCCGCCCACAGCGAGTACCTACGGCAGTGTCTAGAGCAAGTGTTGTCAGTACAATCATCTTACAGTGGACAACAGATCGCAGTAGTTATTCTCACTTACTGAGATCCAGCGAAGTATCGTGCATCTTCCCATCGACCCCCTTGCATTGACAGTGAAGGATGTCGGGCTCCGCCCAGTTCGTGAAACAGTGGTTGCATGCATTGCCATAATTACCACTGTTACGTCGTCATGTTAGTGTCCAGTATCAAGCTGACCGCGTTGTTTTAGCATGTTGCTTACTCCTTCTTTGCCATGAGCAGGTCTTTGCCATCATAACCAACGCATTTGTTCAGGTCAATGGAGGACACATAGAAAGAGTGACAAACAGAACACAGCTCTCTGCATGGAGCTGTGAGAATCGTGTCGGAGAGGTCGGGAGTAGAGCAGTTGTGGCGGAAATTCGCAAACTCGTTCTGTGGCAACTCCTGGCCCATGATCGGAAGGACAATCAGGCAGAAGACGACGAGCAGCCTGGTGACCCGAAACATTTTGAATTGCTCAAGACGACGATTCTTAGTGGGACACTCGATAAGGTAGATAACCGGTTCTCTCGATGCGGCGTTTCTGGATCTCGAAGTGCCCGGGCTGAGGCGTGACGACTGTAGCGAGTTGCGGTGTGTAGAAGGCTTGCAGACTTGAGTCACTTGACGTTGATATGTATTTCCAGCCTTGGCAGTCCTAGTTGGACCACATGCATGTCATCAGTTCATCCATGGAGCCGTGCAGGAGGTAAAGGAAGGCGCTCATCTGCTGACATACCTTAGTCCGGGAGGGCAGTCTCGGAAATTGCTGTGCCACCTAGACTCTAGCATGAGGTGAGATAGCTTGCAGTCGCTCGCTACTGCCTTCGCGGAACAGCCAGCGCAGAATGGAATGCAGGGCAGGAGGGCCCGATTTGTACTAGATGGTGACGACATCCCATTTTACCTCCGATCTCTGTTGCTTCTGATTATCGAGGCCAGATCTTCCCATTTTTGCGGCCTTCTTCTTGCTTACCACACTCTGTTGAGTTCAGTTCTCCCTTATTTCCACCAGCCTGATCGGTCAGATAACGTCTTGTACAATCACGAACAACATGCTGCTCCTTGCGGTACTTTGTCTTGCCCATCTAGTGTGCGGCCAGTGGTATTTCCCGGAAAACGGCAAAGGATTTCTGAGCGCGGGCTGCACGAACTGGTACGCGTCCGAGCAGCACGTACTCACAGCGACTTGGTAATACATCCTAGCTCCAAGACAGGCAACATGGGCTTAGACTGATTCATCTTCAACATTGTAGTCCCGACCAGGTCTGTGGCAAAATGGTCACTTCATCCCTAGCACTGGGCGAGTGGTAGGTGATGCCATACCCCGGCGCGACCCCCTTGTTGCTGTTGCTTACAGCGACGGCAGCATCGAGAACATCAATGGCAATCTCTACTGGAATTCAACGTAGGTCTTCTGATCCCCGCAGGTCCTCTCTCCCTCGCTTCTTGCACACCTCGTACCCTTGCTATTCCAAATCAGACTTGCTGTCAGCAAGTGGGTTCCCGTCGTCGACATCTACACATAGTTGACATGTGTTCTTCCATCACGACAGTGGATACTTTCAGGAGTCTTGCCGGTATGTTGTTGTTTTCATATCTGCATTCAAGTACGTTCCTAACTAGTTATAGGTTCTGCGAAGTCCAAGGCGACAGGTACTTGACCTGTGCTTGCCTTTCCGACAGCGGAGACGAGAAGTTAGGCATGGTCGACCTCAGTAAGTTCAGCCTGTACGCCATCCCATCAACAGCTTCTAATATCTGACGTCCCTCCCCCTCAGACACAGGCATACTCACCAATTACTACGGCTACCTCAGCTGCTTCGGGAAGATTGACTTCGACCGAGGAACCCACAACTGGCCCTGCAAGGGGGGCGGCTGGAAACCCTGGGGCAAGCATGCGGACAACCTTGACTGGAATAGCGATGCTGCCATACCTGAAGCTGTTGGACCAGCGAAGACACTGTTTCCGCAGTTTGAGTTCGTCGCCGCCAACGCTACCGCTGCCACCAATGCCAGCAGTGTCACCATTACTGTCACATCGGCAGCTTGAGTACAGACCTGTGGTGCTGCCCGGAAGCTGGTTGTGGACCTTAAGAATCAGCGTAGATGTCCTTAGACACTCTTTTCTTCAGTGTACGTTCAGAAGGTGTGGAACAGCAAATAATTGCAACTTTTAGCTGGAAAGGAACATTTCATTCAAGGGACCAAAATATGGAGGACAGTTAAGATGGCGTCGCTCCTGCTTTGGAAGCCCGGACTAGTGTCAGAGTCTGGGTGCACGCCGAGACTCCGTGTTTAGGTTTGCTACTAGTACAATCGTACGGTAATATGGAACGAGGTTGTGCTGTTGTGGTGTCTTCAGTCCCATCTCTGTTTAGCCTCATTGTTGAACGCAAACTCGAACAATGTACAAAAGCGACCACGGCACGTTTTGTTTCATCAAGCACACGTGCATATACACATGAGTATGCCCAACGACAAGGTCAGCGTGAGGGAAAGTCTATTAGAGTACTCCATCCTAATGATCTTGCTAACCAAAGTCCTTCAAAACACTTAACGCCATCCCTTCCACAGCCATGTATGAGCTCCGCAGCACTGTCCACGTCCTCACCACTGCCCACTCACAGGCAAATCCCTTGAGCTCTGCCCGACGAGGAACGTGTACCGCCCATCCACGACAATTTTCCAGTTCTGTTCGACAACATCCCAGTAGCTGAGGTCCCGCCTCGTCAAGTCGAACTCGACGGTCTGGGTTTCTCCCTTCTCGAGCTCGACCTTCTCAAAGCCGCGCAAGACCTTGACTGGGAAGTCGACCTTGCCGTCTCCCTCCGGATACGCCATGTACAGCTGCGGTACGGCCTTGCCGCTGCGGGAGCCAGTGTTCTTCACCTCTGCAGACACAGTTACGTACGTCTCCCACAAGTCGGGATTGCCGCCCTCCTCGCCGCCGGCGCCCGATAGTGGCTGCTCGGTGTCGTAGCCGTCTGGATAGTGATAGGGATCCGTGACGATGTCGTCGATGTTGTCCAGGTACGGATAAACATATTTGTCCAGCTTGCGGAAGTCTTCTGGGAAGAGAGCCTCCTTCTCATCGGGAATTTTCTCGTCGTAGGTCGGAGGCACGATGCCGGATGGTACTCGTTTGGCCGGCAAGGCTGTTTTTGCCTTCTGCTCTGTGACGGTCACGTTGCTGATCTCGAACGTGGTGTAGCTCAAACCAAACCCGAACTCGAATCGAGGTTTGATATCGAACTTGTCAAAATGACGATAGTCGATATAAAGGCCCTCCTTGAAGTCTTGCTGCGGGACGACGCCATTAGGGAGATAGAGCACCTTCGCCCCATCGCCGTACTCCTCAAGCGTGTGGCCGATGGTGTAGGGTAGCCTGCCGGACGGGTTGATGTCCCCAAAGAGGACTTGGGCCAGTGCGGTACCAGAGTCTTGACCAGGTAGATTGGCCAGCAGCACAGCCTTGACGTTAGGTAGGTCGATCCACTTCTCCATCACGACAGGTCCTACCGCATGGATCACCACGACGACATCGCCCTTGCCACCGCCGCACTTAGCCGCTGTGCGCACTATGAGGCCGTCGCCGTCTTTTTGGAGGTTGAGATCGTTACGGTCACCTCTCACGCCGTCGTCAGCGACATATCCCTCGCCAGAGTCGGCGTTGGCAAAAACAATGCAAAGATCTAAGCCGGAAACAGTTGTCTCGTCTGTGTCGAACGGCGGCTGGTTGGTCAAGTATTCGTGTAAGTCGACCTTCGAGCTGTCGAATGCCTGCTTGATAGCGTCCACCGGGGTCGTTAGGTGATGGAACTCAACCGCTCCAGAGCCCCATCCCGAAGCAAGAGTGCCCTGGTTGCAGGCCCGATCCTTGCAGAAGTTGGGTCCTTTCCCTGGCCCAGCATCTTCGCCAAAGATGCCGACCCTCAGCTTGCCCTCGTGTCGCTTGCTGTCGATGTAGCCTTCACGGCTAATAGGGAGGACGTTCTCGTTCTTCAGCAAAACCGTACCCTCAGCAGCGACCTGCGTTGCGATAGCGGAGTGGTTCGACATCACGTTGAGGAACTTGTTGACCTCCACCGCCTCTTGGGGCGACTTGCTTCCCGGATAGAGGACGCCCATCTTGTCGTCAGTCCAGGAGGAGAAATTGGGCAGCTCACGAGGCCATTTGGCCTCATCATCCTGGCCGAGCTGATACCAGGCCGCAACAATCCGTGTAGCCATGTCATTGAGGCGTGAGACTGGGACAGACCCGTTCAACACGGCTTTTGTCAGCTGTGGTCCCCACAACGAGTGGCCATCTGTCCAGCCGAGGCCATCGCCAGGCATTGTCATGTCGAGACCTGCAAGGGCAGTGCTGACTCCTGCTCGCTGTGCTAGCCAGTCCGACATGACGAAGCCCTGGAAGCCAAGCTCGTCCTTGAGGATGCCGTTCATCAACTTTGAGTTGCCACAGGCGTATGAGTTGTTGACCATGTTGTAAGAGCACATGACGCTGGCCACACCAGCCTTGACGGCATCTCCGAAGGGCCATACATACAGCTCATGCAGCGTACGATCGTCGATATTGGAGGAAATAGCGTGGGGCAGGCCCCATTCCCACGGCTGGCGGAAGTGCTCCTGTTCGTTCCCAACAAAGTGCTTGATCGTGGCCATGACACCCTCGCTTTGTATGCCCTTGATCGTCTCCGCACCAGCAACACCTTGCAGATAAGGATCAGCTCCAAAGCCCTCCCAGTTGCGCCCGCCAGCAGGCATTCTACCAAGCGGCCCAACGCACGGCCCCAGAAGCACGTTGACGCCCTTGGCCTTGGCCTCGTTCGCGTGAGCCTTACCGCGAGCGTACATGAGCTCGCGGTTCCAAGTAGCACCGACGGTGATACCAGCGGGGAACGCGGTGATATTGTCCGCAAACCGGATGCCCAAGGGCCCGTCCTGGAGCTGAAGCTGCGGAAAGCCGACATGCACAGCTGGTCCGTTCGTGCCAACAGCCAAGCCCATCATCCACCCGGTGCCGGTAGTGACATTGACCTTCTCGGCTAGTGTCATGCGACTGACCATTGCGGACGCCTTCTTGTAACTGTCGGCCCAATTGGCGCTCGCGCCGCCCTTTGGTGTGGGATACCATGGCGGGGACTGGCCGTATGGTGGCTCGTCCTTGTATTTCTTGAATACGAATGCGCCGCCTGCGGCAAGTAGAAAGAATATGATGCCAGTGAGTGAGACCAAGACGATGCAGCAGCGACTGCGGCCGGCTAGTGGTCTTCTAAGTGACCAGCGTCGGCGTCTGCCGCCAAGGAATGCTGGTTTGGAGTCGGATGTAGGAGGTTTAGGGAGATAGTCGGTTGCATCGATATCGGACTCTGAATCTGAGGTGTCTCGTCCCTCATAGGAGCGCCTGAAGCGGGCGGTGTGTTGGCCATCATCGAAAGGATGTGGAGATCGGCTGAGAAGCCCTTGACTGCTTTGGTCCATGGCGACAAAGGCTAGAAGGCTCGGGAAGTCTAGTGGTAATATCTCGCATGCTGCAGAAGTATCAGTCAGCTTGAATTATCTCTGTGAAGCAGCCTTTCTCCTGGATAGATGGTCGGTGGACATGACTTACCAGTTGGCCCTTGTTCACGATCGAGGGTCCATCGTGGTACTCTACGTCATCTAGAGCTTGGTTCTGTCTTTCAATGGGGATGCAGAAGAACTAGAGGCTTAGAAATACAAGCCTAGAGCTCGAATGTTAACAATGACGGTACAAGCATACATGGAACAAGAGGATCGGAGAGGAGTCAGTAAGACAGCGGCAACCTCAGACCTTGAAACATCTCAGCTTCACTTCTGTTAGCCTGTGATACGCAATCGCGCTCGGCGACAGGCCCGAGCTCGACCCCTGAGCCGCTAGTCTTTATTCGGTTTAGACGAGCTTCCGGGCGAACTAGCGTAACGCCTAAAGTAAGCGAGACCCCCCACTTTGTCCCGCCGTTCCTATCATGCAGTTCACTGTCTCCGGGAATCGGCTGCCGCCTCCCGTTCTATCTGCTCACGTCGTCTTTTGATAGGATGTCTGTGATCACACGCACCGTCTTGCTGTACAACGGACGCTGGTCTACATCTGAAGATGGACAGTTCCCAACTATCTATGTCTTTGCCTCTCTCAAACCCCTCGACTCCGTTATGTTCGACTGTGCTTGTGGACATCGTCGTACGCAATCATCACCATGTCGTCCATCCTGGACAAGCGCGTGAGGGACAGTTGATCAAGCAACCCGTATCTGCACGTCAAGCCTAATGGGATACACTTGTATCAGCCGGCCTAGTTGCCCACCTCGTTGCTCCAACTTGCATCTCGACCCTCGTGGATTCCCGCCAGTTCTGGTATAGACTGTCCGAGGTATAACTGTCGTACGTACACTCCTTGGCTCCCACCACAATCATCTCATGCTCATACAAGTCAAGGTCAGTGAGCTCATCCTGGTCTATGTCTGGCTATGAGAGCCACCCTCCAGCTCGCTCGAGCTACGCAGTTAGAGGACCAAGAAGTTGATAGCCGTCGCGACTGCCAACTTGAACCCAACGCTGCCCCACAATAGCAACCGAACAGAGCTCAAGGAATATGATGGAACAGGCGCCTGTGTCTGCTGTGTTGGGACATCATTTTTCTTGTCAGAACCGGAGCCCTTGGTGATCCAAGAGACAACAGTATCCAAGCCGTGCTGAACGACCTCGGGGAAGACGTTGAAGGTTTTCAAGAAGCTTTGCAAGGCAAAGTGAGGCAAAGTGGCGAGCTCCGACAGAATTAATAATCCGATCTGCCACCTAAAGGAGTTGCTAAACGCATAAACCGAGACACGACCGGTCAGTCCTGGGCAGTGTGTTCCTCTGTCCGCCTGAGGCCAGTGCTACACGGTGTTGGTGTTGGTATTACCACGCTATGATCCGCGGTCAGCATTCACGTCGTCGTCAGCTAGGTCATTGTCGTTCTATCAGTATTGGTACAAGGTGGCTTCCATCTCTAAGCGCACATCCGCTCTGCACCCTTCTGATGGAGCACGGCACCCTGTCCAGAAAGTGCTTAGCAACAAGACATCTGTTTTGTCCACATACCTTCGACAAGTGCGTTAGCTGCGCACAGGTAGATCAATGATGGGCAGCCAGCATCGCCTCTACAATAGGGAGTATTGCTTCGAGCACATTTGGATCACACTTGCATTGCTCGGGCCAGTGCCCCGGCGCATCTTCGCGTTATGTCTCACTTCTCCGAAATAGCAGCCACTTCTCTTTGAGAACAGTCTGGCGTCTTTCCCCTGGGTTCTTGTTATTGAGGATCCTCTTGCATATTTATGACAAGCAAAGCGACAGAGCGCAGACGAGAAAGTCTTCAACTGATATCACTGACAACGATACATTTAGCCATGGGCAGCCTACCGGCAATATGTTATTTTCACTTGTTCATGGGCCTATTTATGTCGATTAGGTCTGGCAGTTCCTCGAATGTCACGATTCACAATGGCGGTTACGCCAAGAACACCAGGAACAAAACCCAACACCTCGATGACATCTGATAGTGTTTCCTGTTTTATCGAGCCAACGACAGCCTCCAGCCATGAGGAATCCATTGGCTGAAAGACTTGAGGCGTCAGCGCCCGCAGCCCCATATGCGCTGCGCGACGCCTCTGATTGGCCCACGTCTCAATATTGGCTTTCCAGAATCTGGTTGTGCCCAGCAACTTGCTTTTACTCAGCACGCTTCATGGCGCACTTTTGACGCCCATATGCGGCTGAAAACCCAGCTAATGGACTTTTATGGCGTCAGGGCTCGAGGCTTTCCTCCCCGCTTGTTTCTGGGAGTGAAAAACTTATGATAAGGATTCTGTGTCCCGTCAGATTACCAGTGATGTGTGTCTGTATTACACCTTAGCTGTTAAGTTGTCGATACAAGCCATATGAAGGCGTTGTCGTACCGTCGAAACACAAAGTTTATACGATCTCTGCTTATTGTACTATGCTGTCTGGTTACCCTACTGCTATGGCCTCTGAACTGCGATGACGGATGGTGCGCCATATTTAAGCAGACAGCGCCATCGAAGGCTGCGACTCGGCCGAAGTGGCCGGACCGCGAACTAGTTGTGGCGAAGAGGAAACGCGAAGATACGACATGGATTGACAAATACCTTCCGGACTGGGCCAGTAGCATCTACGTGGTGGATGATTCGAGAGCCAAACATACCGTCCCTGCGAACAAAGGCCATGAGGCTATGGTGTACCTGACGTGCGTCCTCGCGGCATATGCAATCATGTGTCTTTCGCAGGCAGCACAGTAGGCTAAGATTTTCTATCACTACAGGTACCTGATCGACCGTTACGACAGCCTCCCTGACACAACGATATTTCTGCACGCCTCCCGGTTCCAGTATCACAACGACAATCCCGACTACGATGGACTGCTGTCCCTGCGTAACCTCAGTTTCCCTTACATTCAAGAGCAGGGTTATGTCAACCTACGCTGCGTGTGGGTGCTCGGCTGTCCCGTAGAGATTCGACCGGCCATGGACGCTTTTGCAGCAGCCATCAGAGACCCCGCAGCAGACCAAGAAGTGACGACGAATGACATCTTCAAGGATGCCCTTGAAGAGCTCCTACCGGGGATGGCAGTCCCGGAGGAGGTTGGCGTGGCTTGCTGTTCACAGTTTGCGGTGACGAGAGAGGTGATACACCGGCGCCCGCGGGAGGACTATGTTCGGTTCAGAAATTGGCTTCTCGAAAATAAGCTGAACGACATGCTGAGTGGCAGAGTGTTCGAGTATAGTTGGCACAGTGAGTGAACCCCGGGTTCCTTGTTTGTCACGCGGAAACACTGACATTGTGTATAGTTATTTTTGGCAAGGAGGCTGTTCACTGCCCTTCTGCAAGGCATTGCTATTGCAAGCTGTATGGTCTGTGTGACTTGTCTTGCACTGACTCTGACTGCGAGGGTAGGTATGTCTTACCGCCATCTGCAACCCTCCCGCGCGGATGGCCAAAATTGGGTTGGAGTGGGGAGAAAAGGCAGTTTGAGGGCCCCTTGCCGTAGAAATGTCTTTCCTTTCTTTATTGAGATATCCGGTGGACTCACAGGTTAAGGAAGGGCATGACATAGATTAGAAGCCAACATAATATGGAAGGAGAAATGAACACTCCTCCGGTGATTGAGCCTTTGCCATTTCTCTACCACGTAGGTCTTGCAGTAGGTATGTTGGAATATTCATCCCCGGTGTTTCAACCTCCAGACTCAGCTCTATTCAGTTGTAAGATTGTCTTCCGTGTAAAATCACAGATCTTGGCACCCGTATGTCACTCGGTGTACACGTCCGGCATAAAAGCTATTTGGGTAATGTCAACCCAACTGCATCTCTGAGTCCCTTGCATTTGTGCTTGACGATTGGCACTGATGACTGGCCTCACACAAGGACGGATAGCTGGGCTGAAAGTGATTACAACTGACTCATTTGACGGGCGACAATGAATTTGACTGTGTCAACACAAACCGGGAAAGAGTCAGAAGGGCTAGTCATGCCTCCTTTCTATGCAAACCAATTACAGGGGTCACGATAAAAAAACCAGCCAGTCATTACGGCCACCAAAGTTTTGCTTCCCAGACAATTATTTGAGTCTGCAATCGCTAGTCTCCATGGGAAGCTCATGGAGAACAGAAACCTCCAGTAGAGCAAAAGAGTAAAAGTTCCTTAATTTTTTATTTCCAGTATGAATACAAACTACCTTATGAAGTGTGACCTATCGATTCTTTAACCTTCGAGATTTAAGGCTAGAGGTGCCAGAAAAGTTACCACAGGTTAGTCCGGGTGACCCATTAAGCTTTTCACTTATAAGTAGTTACGCTTGTTAACATATTCTCAAGGTATAACTGGCTTGTGGCGGTCAAGCGTTTATAGCGATATCACTTTTTGATCCTTCGATGTCGGCTCTTCCTATCATACCGAAGCAGAATTTGGTAAGCGTTGGATTGTTCACCCACTAAAAGAACCTATTGGTGGGAACAGCATCGTCCCTGTAGGGACTACTGCTAGTCGAACTTGGTGATCGTTGTAGGTACCAAGCGGCAACACAACCTGGATCGGGGGAGGCTATGGCAGCACGCTGCTATGCTAATCCCGAGCCCAGCTGTCGGAGAGCGATCTCCCACAGCGCGTGTAGAGCGCGGTAAGGTGTGGGTAGCTCTGGCCCTCGTGGCCAGGCTGCTTAAGGGACGTGAGCTGGGTTTAGACCGTCGTGAGACAGGTTAGTTTTACCCTACTGATGAACTTAAGTCTACAGTCACACCAGTACCTTGTCCCTAGATGTGAATCTTGGCATGTAAGCTTAGCCGTCTGTTACAGGGCTTACGGTCAGCTTGCTCTGTCCTGAGTTTGATACATTATTTTGTAAGTCTTCAAAGTGTGAAGGCACTAATGATGGTGGATGGGACTTGACCTGGCTGCGAGTTCGTATAACAACGGGAGTAGTGCACCGAGCATGTCAACTGGGCGAAGAGGATATCGATCAAATGCTCATCATGTAACTAAACGTCTCGAAAGTTTGTGGGGGTCCTCACGCTCTAACATCCTACTACTCACATATCCTAGGAACTGGCTTGAGATTTTCGACAATGAAACTTGAGAAGGGTCGAAGAGACTACTGGCCTTCGGGAGTATCAACAGCAATGGCATAGCCCCTGTGAGATACAAGAGAGGTCATTACCACGTAGCCGATGTGTGTGTCATGCATTCACGCGGCGCCGACGGTTCGACCATGATGTTGGGACAAGCATGCACACGGACATGTCAAATATTGACGCTGCCAAACGTACTTTGTACTTGGCGTTGCTGCTCTCTCTATCCGCAACCGGCAAGTCGATCCTCGAGCATGCAGGTGACCAGGTCACGCTTGTGAAGAAACTTGACCTGTCTCGCTCAAACGGATGTGCGCTGAGGCCACAACATATGATGATAGAATTGAATCGTAACTTACCAGCAAGATGCTTCTCAGACGGGCGACCGAAGGCCAAGCACTTGGCCGGCACGCTGTCACAGCGTGGTGAGCTCCGGTCAGGCGGAGCGGAGACGGGCGGGCCCATCGTCCGGCACTGCAGCATTATGATGTCCCGAGACGGCCAAGCGGCACTCGAATGTGTGAAGCACCAACTAAACTCTACTTGAGTCTAACCAACGTATCACACTGCCACCAAGATGTCTTCCCTAAGAAGCTAATGGAGCAGAGGTGATGCCTAAGACCTTGGCACCGTCAAGTATTGCTGTAAGAGTAGACCTGCTATATAAGTGCGTGAATAAACACTTCGTTCTGTCGACATCCTGGAGAATCTTATGCAATAATCCACAAAACACAGTTTTGCTAAAACTTGTGCTGAGTGCGAGGGAGCTGGGGAAGTCTGGCCTGGACCATCAACAAGATTAACCCCTGTCAGCTTAGTCCGGGGTAGACTGGAGGCCGTCTGGGGTAACACATGCCGGTATAGGTCTGATCATGTGTGCATTTGTCTTCGCTAGCGGGATGCTGATCCAAGCCTCACCCACGAGCTGTTGCTGTCCAAGGATCTCAAAAGCCTTGATCGGTGTATGTCTATGTGTCCGATGTCTCTCGGACAGCCTCCACTTCCCGTCTTTTCTGGAATCAAGGGCTCTGGTCGGTCCGGAAGACTAGCATGGCCGTCTTCCCTCGGAGCCAGTCATACTCTAGAGCTGCATTGGGTACCTTAGCTCCGGGAAGGACTCTCCAGCAGCAATCCAGACCAATCCCGTCCTTCCCCAACTTTTCCACATATCACCCAGCGGCAACGCCAAAGGCCAGATCTTGTATAACCTATCTAGCGCCACCAATACGGCGTATTTATCCATTAGACCGACTTGGCCTTCTCTCTGCCACGTGCGGGGGAGGCATAAAGGAGAAGCTCAGGAGCTTGGATGACGTCCAAATCTTGGAAGAAGTCGCGGGGCACCAATTGAGGGCACTCGAAGTTGCGGCCAAGATAGGGCCAAGAGCGCCTCCGAGACGCTGCCAAGCCGGTCGAAAGAGACAAAATCGTCGAGCCCGATCTGGGGTGTGCCTAGGCATGAAATACCGGGGTCTGTTGGTAGTGCGGTTCATATTGGTGCAGTGGTTGGCATATGCTCCAAAGATAATGAGTACCGAAGGTATGGAGTCTTTGTATGTTGACCTCCTCTAACCTGTCATTACCTCAAACCCGCCTTACAATCTATTATAAGTAGGTGGTATCGCGACGGCCCAATTACCAGGGTCCAGACCGCGACCCGCGAAAGGTAAAAAGGACACGGCTCTGCCAAGAGCCTCCAACGGGGCTTGGCCCAAGCCAGCGGATTGGCGGAACCGACATTTCATCATCATCGCTGATGTCCCGTACGACCTTGCGGTGTTCGAGCTGGGGAAATGAGCCAAACAGGTGGGAAGGTCCATTGAATCTTTCCTGCACAGCTTGCATGTGGAATCTCACCCGTTATCAGACATGACCGCCAAGCCGTCCCTTGGCATATGAAATCGACTGCAGTTGGCTGCGTCGGCTGTGCTCCTCCTTCTGGACTCTCCTGCCAGCCATGGCAACCAACACACCTCTATCATCTCAGCTTGACGCCTTCTCGGGCAGACGGGCCATGAGCCAGAATCGTCAACCACCCCAGGGCGCCCCATGACGATCACCACCGGCCGCGATGCACTCTGGCTGGCGATACTGAACCGGAGTATCTGCCGAGGAATGTCCCAACCAATCGCTGGTCTTGGTAGGCCAGGAGTACCGCAAGTTACCTGCATCCGAGCCGGGCTCCATGTCTTATTCGTCTTGTTCCCTCTGCGGGTGCCCGATGTTGTGCCACGTTTACCGACAAGAACTAAGACATATCGCCGACATTGCTGTAACCACTCCTCCGGGAGAGGGCGCATGGGTCCTTTCCTGGGCAAATATGCTCGCTGGTGTCTATAAGACCCGGTGCCATCAGCACTGTCCCTCGTCGCCGAGGTTCTCGTGTCACCTCGTCTCTTCAGGCTCTGATCCCCGGAACAGCTTGTTGCACGTGTACTCGTATAAGATCGCAGCATCCACGTTGCCGCGAACCACCCTTTCCAACTTTTGTAGACTTGGACCGACTATCTTCCGGTCCGTGGACGTGGTTCACCCTTTTCGACAACATGGCCACCACTCCCGAGATGTCCGACTTAGACGTCAAGGACCGCCGCGCAATTGGAGGTTCGACTCTCAGCGTACAAGCCGAGAAGGACCGCGAGGTTGTCGGCTATATCGAGGAGGAGAGTGCGGGATGGGACGCGGTCTCCACGAGGAAGTTGTTGCGCAAGATCGATCTGAACCTCATTCCCTTCCTGGCTCTTCTATACCTTCTCTCGTTCTTGGATCGCACCAATATCGGCAATGCTCGACTTGACACGCTCGAGAAAGACCTCAATCTTTCCAAGGAAAAGTTGCAGTATAATGACGCGCTCTCCATCTTCTTTCCTTTCTACGTGGCCGCCGAAATCCCTTCCAATATGGCCATGAAGAGGTTCCGTCCTTCCATCTGGATCCCGTCCATCATGATCGCGTGGGCGGTCTGCACTACTCTCCTGGGTGTTGTGCACAACTATGCCGGGCTGATGGCCTGTCGCGCAGCGCTTGGAATTGCGGAGGGCGGGCTCTTCCCAGGCATCACATACTAGTAAGTGCTAGGTGTTAGCACCGGCTTGGTGAGTTGACTGCTGACATCGAACCAGCATCACCATGTGGTATCGTCGCCACGAGTGTGGGCTTCGTATGGCCATCTTCTTCTCCGCCGCCACCGCCGCCGGTGCATTTGGCGGACTTTTGGCAAGAGGGATCCTGGAGATGCGCGGCGTTGCCAAACTGTCGGGGTGGCAGTGGATCTTCATTCTTGAAGGACTGCTAACCTTCGTCGTCGGTGAGTGAAGGCCATCGGATGGGAAATCCATCGTGCCAGGCTAACAATGGTCATGTTGCCCCTTTCCAGCCATCATTGCGCTGTTCGTCATGAAGGACTACCCCGCAACCACAAAGTTCCTGTCGGAGCCAGAGCGAACGGAGGTGCTGGCACGTCTGAAGCGTGATCGATCCTCGCTTGCGGATGAGTTCGCACTGAAGTACTTCTGGGCAGCGCTAGGCGATTGGAAGATCTGGGTGCACATGTTTATCACCATCGGGGTGTACACCGGCTTGTACTCCTTCTCTCTGTTCCTGCCCACCATCGTCAAGGATCTCGGTTATACGGACCCCAAGATTGCCCAGCTGATGACGGTTCCTCCGTATGTCGTGGCCTGCTTCTTCTGTGTCTCGGCCGGCTGGCTGGCAGACAGGATGCAGACCCGAGGTGTCTTCATGATAGGCTTCCAGGTCACTGCGTACGTTGTCGTCTGCCTCGCTTACCGATTTCGCTTGCATAGTTAACTGACAACAAGCAGAATGGTCGGCTCCGTCATGCTCATCGCATCGCACAGTAACGCCGTCAAATACGCCGGGTGCTTCTTCCTCGCTACGGGCATCTACCCCAACGTTCCACAGGGTGTAGCATGGAACGGAAATAACATCGGCGGCTCGCTCAAGCGAGGCGTCGGTATTGCTATGCATGTCGGCTTCGGCAACCTCGGCGGTACCATCTCGGGTTACCTATTTCTCGCTAGGGACGGCCCCAGATACCTGTCCGGTCACAGCACCCTGCTGGCATTCCAATTTATGGCATGCTGCTTGTCGATAGTCATGACCATGTACCTCCGTAGGGAGAATGCCCGTCGTGACCGCGAGTACAAGCCGCCATCAGACTACACCGAGGAGGAGAAGGTAGCCGAGCGAGAGAAGGGTGACAGCGCAACATTCTTCCGATATACTGTGTAGACTTGCTAGAAGGAGGCGATGGTTAGATAGAGGTTGTGGTCGGGCGTGCTTCGAACACAGGTATTACAAAGAACGACTTTTGGGGGTGGTTAAAGAATGACATTAGTAGCCGATATACGGCCGATCAACTAATTGGCAGACCAAGTGAAACCATGACTACGGTACCATTATATCTTGTGTCCATGCTACGGACGATACAATTGGACATCTCAACACCAGCCGTTGAGGAGTTTGAAGTTCTGAAGACGACCCTACCAGCATGCGAATTAAGGTTATCGAATTCTCCGTCCACTGTGGCAGCTGCCACCCCGCATGAACCTCGCAACTGTCCTAGCGTAAAGGTACCCTGGTCTAACTTGTCTAGAAGTACCTCCCAGACCCTACGCTCGTTTCTGAGAGATTGAGCACGCACGCAGAAAGTGCCGTATCAATAGATTATGGGCCTTCACATAACAGGACAATAAAATCGCCAGGCTATCTATTGACAAGACGACTAGCTGTCTCGGGATGCAGTGGTACAGGTCGTGTGCCTGATTCAAAGGTACCACATTTGTTCACGGGCGAGTGGGCGCGCACCGGGGGAGGAACGATCTCCGTCTTGCGGACACCGAGTTTGATGCGCCTTCCCGTCTACAGGGCACTCAGATGGTTACACGACGAAGCTGCGGGGCGGATATAGATGGATATAAGGAGGACCATGTCACTCCAGGTGGAAGTCACCATCGGACCTCCGTGGTGATCATCAAGACAGTGCCTGCCATGCAAAGGGTGCTTGTGCCTGGGCTCGTCGGATCTAGTATGGATCCCAGTTCAGCCTGCCATGTTTCAACCACCATGAAACATATTACCATAGCACACATCACCCTTTCCGCTCGCTTCTTGTTCGCTTAGGGCCGGTCTGGAGGTTGGAAGCACCTCAACACAGCAACGGACAGGGCAGCGAGTCTGTCCTTTAGGCTAACTTACCATAGTCTGGTCGCGAACATATATACTCAACCTTTGTCGATTTGCCAGAAAACACGTACCTCCCTTCCGTTGCAGCTGACTCTTTGCCTTACCAGCCTCACCACGATCAGCGTCAGCTTCACGAACGAAGGCTCAACATGGGCGACGCAAATCCTCCAACTGAAAACCAGCTCCCAAACGACCTCCCGGGAGTCACAGTGTATGCGACAGGACACTCCCCAGACGGTGAAGCTCTGCTCCACTCCAGAAGATCAGCGGTCTTCACAAAGTACGACGACGATCAGCTCCGCATGTCTGTCGCATGGACGACGTCCTTCCCCTGTGTAAGTGGCCTAGAGGACCGAGTCTTCCACCGGTGACCTCAACCGCCGACGACACAGTTTCGGAAGCTGACCTGCCCAAACGCAGAACCTCAACGGAGACGCAGACATTGCCGCCCACGAGAAGAAGATGGCATCAGGACCCTTCGGACTCGTGACCAAAGGCGGAACAGTCCTGCGCTACGTCGACCTCGCCCCGGGCTACGAATGCATGATGCACCGCACCCAGAGCGTGGACTACGGCATCGTCCTGGAGGGCGAAGTCATCGGCGTGCTGGGCTCCGGGGAGGAATACGTCATGAAGCGCGGCGACGTCACGGTCCAGCGGGCGACGATGCACGCGTGGCGGAACAAGAGCGAGACTCGGTGGGCGAGGATGATCTTCTGCCTGCAGGACTGCAAGCCGCTCGTCGTCGGAGGCATGAGGCTGGGCGAGGATCTGGGTTCTGGTGCTAGTGTTGTGCCTGCGAGTGGTAACGATATTGATGATTGAGGGACATCAGGGGTGCAGAAGCTTGACGTGGCGTTGCTCGTCGGGATGGGACATCTCTCGGGGGTGCAACATGGGACATAACAGAGCCGAAAGCGAAGCCCAGCCCCAGGTGGTGGTTGGATCGTATTCCGGGATCTATTGTCTCGGGGAGAAGGACCATTGAGTACCTCTTGATGCTGACACCGAACTCCTTCCTTGCATGTTTTGCCATACTTGTGGGAACCTGCATTTAGCTTAAGCTCTTTTGGCAAAGAGTCCATTGTTCCTGCTGTTCCTATGTGCAGACATACCAGATTTGGGTTGTCCAACCCGCGATCCGAACCTGGACTTGTCCTGGTTTCCATCATCTTAAGATGGGACGTCTTCCCTCTGCTCCCCAACTGTATTGTACCTTGCAGAAAACACTTTCGTTCTGTCCGATATCGATACTTCAGCTCTCAGCTAGTGTTATGCCACGAGGCTTGTTCCACTCTTTCATTCGAATACTTAAACGCTCGCCATCATGGGGTTCCGATCCCGCCTCCGGAAGCTTTGGAACAAAGTCACAGACAAATTTGACAAGCTGAAGCGCCCCAAGGCCTTGTCCCCACCCGAGTCACCTCAAGGCTCAGCTGTTCCGTTAGTCCCAGCGCAGTGGGAGTATGAAGCCAGAGATATCACCATCGACGACGCAACCTTCAACCAGTATGCCAGCGGGGAGTACAGGCGCGAATCCTAGGAGAAGTCTAAGCTAAAGATCCACCCGCCGCTCAACACGGGAAGCAACCGGGCCGCCACCCTCAGGCCGAAGCCTCAGGTGGCCCTCTTGGGAGACGGGAAGATCGAGCGTCTGATCTCGGCCGGCTGGACTGACAACGACGAGGTCTGGCCCTCGACAGCTCTGGTGCCCTACGACGATGGCATAGAGCTACTAAAGAAGGGGCAAGTGTGTCCGCCCTTGCGGAGGTGTGGCGTGTACAACGCCGGCATCGTGGGAGACAACACCATGAACCTGATCTACCGGCTGCAAGGCAGCGCGCCCCAACACACGCTGGGAGACCCTGACGCACCACACGTCTTCGCGCTGCCAGTTCTGCAGAGTCTCTTGCAAGCGCTCCGGTCCCAGCATGCGATCAAGCTGTGGGTGATCCACATAGGCGCGAACGATCTCTTTCCGGACCGCGTCTTCGACCCCGTTCCGCTGTATGTTCTCCTGGAGCTGATATTCCGCTACTCGGCGCCAGACGCGAAGATCCTGCTCACCGGGCTGTTCTACGCAACGAATGTACCGGCTTGGTACACGGACAGGGTGAACGAGCAGTACGAGAGGGCGGTGCAGTACTTCGGCGACAGATACGGCGGCGGGCGGATCCAGTTCCTCCCGGCCCCGGCGAAGTTCGACCGTGGGATTCACCTGGTGAAGGGTCCGCACAAGGAGGGTCTCAGCAATCAAGACATGAATCTGGCTGGGTATCGTATCTGGATACGCCAGCTGGTCCCGAAGATGTGGGAGATGTTGGAGTGATTCGGGGTTCATCCGATGCCGACGTTTCTGCCGTCCACGCACACGCACGCCAGATACTTTCACGGACGGATTGTCACGAGAGCAACCGAGTCGACAGGGAGGTATGAAGGCCGAAGCAGCATTTTCCCATGGAGTACAAGTCTTGTATTTCTTCAGCGATTGACCTTTTGTGTTCTGTTTGGTGGTTCATAAGGTTGGAGAATGTCTGAAGATTGCGAGAAACCCGCCAACCGACGGGCAGCTTGGACGGTATAGTAAACAGCGTGGGATGAGACTGACCCTAGATTAACACTGGATAATCACTCATTGATCAGATAGTAGTCAATAGATACAGCGTTTTGTTCTTCATCACAATTGAGTACAGATCTCGCACTGTCATGTTGTCCGATATGTGGAGATTCCGCTTCCAGCGGCCGCAGACATTTGATTGCCCCCATTCCGAAGCTATTCATCATTCTCAGACCCCAAGATGGCCGGTTTGACCATCGCAGTATAAAGATAGTCGGTGCCAACCTTCGGACTGCTTCAAGTTCAGATGGCTTTAACTCTGCACTGATCTCGTCGCCTCGATCACGACAGCCGCCCGCATTATGCAGAAGCAGAGCCATATGGGGCCACTCCGCAATGCATAACTCGGCCACGTCTAACAACAGCGCCCCGAACCCTCTAAAAGCCGCACATAGCTTCCGCTAACCGCACCGAACGCCATCCGAAGCCGAAATGCCTACTCTCCTGCCACACAGCAAGAGATTACCGGTCCCATAGCTCAGTTGGTTAGAGCGTCGTACTAATAGTCACCGTCCCTCCAGGATAATGACCATCAAGTAAATGCGAAGGTCTTGGGTTCAACCCCCAATGGGACCATTTCTTTTGCTTCCCCTTGCCGCATGCTGACCTTGACATGTGCTCGGTTGGATGGAATTTTAATTGGAGTATGTTGTGGTGAGGTTCTGTGCGGCGGGGTCTTGGAAGGCGCGTGGGCGTCAAATCGCACCTTCCCTCCCTGGAAGCTTGTCGACAACCTTAATTCGACCTCGACGAGGTTGTTCCTCCAAAGACGTGTTCTGCTTAACCTAAGGTATCGTCTCTCATTCTCTTGGCTTCCTGCCGTTGAAGCTGTTCAAAGCCTCGAAGCTCCCAGTACCTGTGACTGACTTATCGGCCCAGCACCAGTCGTTTTGCTGCGGCAGATGTTGCGCTTTTGTCATGCAACTTTGTGGCTCCAAGGCTTGACAAACGCGACTGTTCATGAACCAACCTCGCCACGTCGTATCTGCGTCAAGTCCGAGTTAAAATAACCTGAAGCCCGTTACAGCCCGTCAAGTTTCTCCATGACGCGTCTCTCCCATCGTTCTGGCACCGGTAAACAAAGCTTTGTCGCATTGCTGCCATACGGACGTCTCGAGAGCATGTCCCTCACCACGCCTGCCCGAACAACTGTCACAGCACCCTGTTAGTGTCGTGGGCAATGCCCTTACGCGACTGCTGCCTGCGGGCGTTGCCTCGGGACCAATCCCCGGTTCTGAGTATCCCGGTCCAAGCGGTCGATATCATGACGAGTTTCGAGGTCACTGCGGCTCTGGCTTAGCACTATACCGGGTAATCTGGTAACCGTCTCCATCTCCTTGAGTATGACCGTTTGGTTCCTCGCCTGCCAGATCAGGCTTTGAGTGTCGACCGTCATGGCAGCGGTCTATTTTTAGCCGCGCGACCAGGGGCCTTCTTGTTTTGCCGGGTCGGCAGAATGCCGTGTGTCCCTGAGATATCAACATCAGTCGTTTTGAAATATTGAAGACGATATTCCAGTGTCTCTGACAGGTCTTGATGGATAGATGCAAGGTGCTGCTTCTTGGCAGGCTGCCTGCAGAGTAGTCTCTCGTGCGGTGCAAGCTCACTGCCGGCAAGTGCCATTGACATTGGCCTCAAATGTGTTGAGGGTGCATGATGGCACCACGGGTGGCAGTCCATACTCGCGGCGGCATTAACAACTTCGCCAGATCAGGCCCGGAGGCCGCCATGATTTTTGCCGGCTGGGTCGACTGTTTGTCAGCGTTGTACGGTCACTCTGAGGCACTAGGGACTTTTTGCACTCGGAACGTTATTCAGTGGAAGGCTTGATTGACTTATGCTAATGACTCGAAACAAATAAGAAAGTGGAATAATCGGAAAAGAGAAATGTCGTCGCGCTTGGAATCCCACCATGGGCGTTCAGCTGTCCCGCCCGTCGCATGAGAAAGTTCCAGAGAGCAGCCGACATCACCCTTTCCCTTTTATGTCAACCGTCTTCCGCACGAGCAACCCGATCTGTCACGTCCGGAAGAAGAAAGGACAACCTGAACCCCCGGTCCAATGCATTGGGATGGTTAAACGAGAGAAAGAAAGTTTTCGGCTGCCATGCTCATGAATTCCCCCCACCCCTATTCCGTCTCTGGCTCCTCCGCCCATGCCGTCCGTGCAGCCATTTATTTCTTGCAGGTCTTCCAGGCGAGGTGGATCTGCTGGGTGAAGGCGACGGTGGCATCGTCATCGGTGAGCTCGCCGACGGCGCTGCTGTTGGTGCTCGTGAGCGCGATGCGGTTGTTGATGTTGAGGATGCCGTTGGCGCCGCATGGGGAGTAGATGTAGCTAGCTGTTGGGATGGTGTCGGCCTTGGTGTAGACCTGGCCTTGAGCCCAGATGCCGCCTCCGCTGATGGAGGTCTGGGTGGTGGTGGTGTCGCCGGCCGATTGGCTGAAGTAGTAGGTGGAGTAGAAGGTTCCGGTCACGCCGGGGTCGAGCTGGGCGTAGCCGTGGTACGTGCTGTCGACGACGGAGAACTGGAAGCCACCCGGGTACTTGAGGTTGAGGTGGAGCTGGCAGTTCTTTGTCTTGTCGGTCGGGTTGTAGCCGGGTCCGATGTAGGTCTGGAACCCATCGAAGCCGAAGGTGATGACCTGCGGAGAATAGTTAGCTCGGGATCTACCGGAGACGGACTCGGGAGCCGAGCCAAGGCGCCGGGCCAGTAATGATTCTTACCGTCTTGTCGGGGGAGATGCTGGTGGAGACGGTGCCTTGCGGGCAGCCGTTGCCAGAGAAAGTGGCGCTCGTGATCTGGATTTGGTTCGGGTCGGGACCATCAGCCCAGCCATCGGGAGTGGTCTGGGCGAGGGGTGAGGCGGCCGCGAGCGCGGGAAGGAGGAAGGCGAAAGAGCGCATATTGACTGATTGGATCGGAGTTTAGGAACTTGGTGTGAAGATGAGATCGGATCTGGAGATCTGGAGACTTTGACTCTGGAAGACTGGAGGCTGCTGAGGTGCAGAAAGAAAAGAGGTTGATCCCATCGCGACGAGGTCTGTATTTATATCCATTTCGACCCCTTTTCCCGCCTCCGCAGACCGTGTGCCCGTCTCGATGGCAGCATGTCCGCCGACCAGGGACCCAGATCGACGATTTCCGGATGCGGAGGCAAAATCCTGAAGAGGAACAAGGTCTAGTTTGTTCCAGTCCTTAACCCGGACGGCCGCAGTGGTGAGAGAGTGTCTTGGCGTTGACCGTGTTGCTCGTCGTTAATTTGCAGCGTAGATTGCACCTCGCGCCAATGGCTCTCTATCCTCAGCCTCGGAAGCACCTTTGGTTGATTGCGAACATTGCCATCGGCTTGGTCCAGAAGTCCAAAAACATGTCGTTCTCAGCCTCCAAGGTCGCAGCACGGCGTTTCTGCAAATTTGCGGGTGAAGTGAGGATAAATGAAAAACATATTAAGGCGGGACTACCAGCTCTTATGGTTTCGCCTCTCGACAGGAACAGGTCCCAAAGCACACTCCGCGACCCGCAACTGACCACAAAGCATGTGGTCCCCTGTGGCCCAGACATCATAAGCAAACGACCACGTTGTGGTAAGTTCGCCGTTCATGTCTCGTATGCGATATGGAGAATCTACTATGATATTACACTTACAGGGCAGGATGCAGGATAGTAACCATAATTCTTTTAATAGAAATCGTCACTTCGGAACCAGCAGCGATCCAATCGCGCACATCGTCACCGGGCGGACGAGGCCGAGTACTGGCCATTGACCCTGGAAGACAACGGGGATTCGAGGGATATCACCAGCGCTGCTGTGCGCAATGGCACCACATCTCCAGCATATGCCGATTGCACACTCTTTCTTTCACGAGATTGATAGACCACTTCGCTTATGACGACCAAGATGTCCATCAGGTGGCGACAGAGGCGCCACGGTGAGACAGAAGCCCGAGTGCTGAAGCCATTGCATCAACGTACGTCGACATGCATCGACATACATCAACCATTTCGCCACCCTCAGAGACCCAGAAACCCAGGTCTTCTGCCCAGGGTGACGATCTGGTTCGTCCTAGAATGGACCGGAAAACCACCGACAGGGCGGGTAGACGGCGTGGCTATTTTTGGTGCGGTGTCAGGGTCCGGTATATTAAGCTTAATTGCCGTGCCATCCACTGCTACCCGGACGACTACCTAGAACCTGGCTGTGGCGTGGCAACCGCATGAGCGATCCGGTCTCTATATCAGCCAAGACCTCTGTTATTTGGTCACCTGATGGTGTCCAACGACTGAACGACGCTCAACCGAGCCGCTCTTGGTCCTGTTCGTGCTGCCATGGATGTCCACGGGTAACGGAACCAATATTGGTCCATCAAGTGATTTCAGTTGGAGTACTGGGCTATACCAATCTTCTACTCGGTCAATGCCCACTGTTCCCCTTTCTCCCAAGTTGGCAACTCTCCTTGTACCCGTCCTATTGACCCGTGCCGTCTGGAAGTCCATGTCGTTCAGGAACCGGAGGCGAATCGAGACCCACAAAGGTGTCTTCACACTCTACTCGATCCGCTGGTTCTAGGGAGTGGTTCATGTGTGTCACGCCATACCATTGGCTAGCCGAACGAGGCTCTTTCACCTTGCATGCCGCGAACTGGCTACACTGTGCTATCCCATCACCATATACGTTGATCGACGTAGCTCCCCGGGCCTAAGCCGGGTTTTCTACATTGATGAACCGTTGGTCTCTCTGCTCCTACGCTGACGAGTGTTGATCACCCTGCGTGCGGCTGCCCACGGTCTAGAATCGAGTGCTGATATTACCTTGACTGACAGCTGGGCCTTCGCGACAGGCTTAATCCTACGTTGCTTTCCCACAGGATGTAACCGCCTGTCTCTTACTTGCTCGCTCGCACTTAGGACAACGTGCTCGTCATTACAAACTGGGAATCTCATTCCTAGCGACCAGCCGGACATATAACTCCCGCTGTATAGCACGAGGAGTGGATCAACGAGACATGCAACACGACCTGCTGTGTAGTCACGAGCGCTTGTGTCACCCGATGCCACCACGGTTGATATGCAGTTCTGGTCCCATCAGACAGAAATAGGTACACTATGCGTGTGCCTCCCCGCAAAAGCAACCCCAGCCAGGAACCCGGGTCCGGCTCCAGCAATGCAGCCGGGCCTGCAGACAGCCACCCTGGGCGAGCCGGAGACGGCCATTCGTCCATAACTTACGGAACCTGCAGTCGCGTTCCAACATCCAGCCTTCCCCCTGGCATACTGCACGCTGAGTTGCCTTACCATACCCTCCATTGGGTGTCCAGCTCCACCGGTCGCGGTAGAGTAGACATATCACCCCGTCGGTCCTACCACCGGGGTCTGTAAAACGTAATCACCTTTCCACCAACTAAGATATATTGCCATCGCAAGAAGACCAGGTTAGCTGGCTGGGCCTAGACAAGGTATAATCAAACGCTGTGCCCAAGAATAGAACAGCATAAACAGCCCCCAATATGCTCTTTAGACGGGAAGATATTGCCGTGACATGTGTCCGCCACAAGAAGTATTCCGACCCCGGAGGGAGAATGACAGGATACCATGTTTACTTCTTGGCGGGATATTTGGGTAGCAACTCAAACCTGAGCACCAGCCCTTCATTTCAGAGGTTCAAACCTGGAGTCGTTGAACAGTAGACTTACCAGATCACGCCCGGATGCTGGCCCAGAATGATCTACGGATCAACAGTAGCTAGGACACCAGAGGGTCCCAACGCAACACGGAGAACCACAAGGTCTCCTCGACGATCCGGGTAGCCTCCGAGAACAAACTTCGGATGAACGCGTCCATTGTTGCAGCAATGCGACGCTGTCAGCAAACCTCGACCAGGGCCGGGACGAGATCGAAAAAGGGAACACGTTCGTCGGAGAAGCCGCGACACTTACGAAAGTGTCAAACGTCGTCGCTGGCCACAGTGGACATGGAAGCGAACTTGGGAGACGCAATACCATCGGCAATACAGAGAAGTAGAAGAGATCACAGGGCAGCAGAAAAAGACCAGAGACAGGAACGTACGCCATAAGCATGCTCTATTCGCAATAGTGGTACTCGACGGATACAGACAATAGATGGCTGACAATGACTAATATCTAGAACTCGTCCAACTTTCCACCTCCTACTCCCAGCAGACACCACCTATAAGCCCAGGTCTCAAGCCTTCTCGGCCTCCTTCAACAAACCCTCAAGGTTAATACTCTTGGGCCGCTCGATGGGCAGACCCAGCGCCCTATCCCAGATGAGCTGCGCCAGCGGGCCGAGGCCGCGCGACACGCCGAACGTGGCGGTGTAGTACAGCGTCTCGTGGAAGCCGTAGTGGTGGAACAGCACGCCGGAGCTGGAGTCGACGTTGGGGTAGGGGTTCTTGGTCTTGCCGTGCTTCTTGAGCACCTCGGGCGCGATCTCGCTGTTCTTGCGCACGAGCTTGAACACCGGGTCGTTGGCGATCTCGGGCCGCGCGGCCGCGTAGTCCATCAGCGCCTCAAATCGCGGGTCGGGCTTGCGGAGGACCGCGTGGCCGTAGCCGGGGACGACGCGGCCGCCGTTGAGCGTCGACCAGAGGTAGTCGGTCACGTCTTTATCGGTGTACGAGGCCGGGATGGCGTCCTTCATCTGCAGGATCCAGCGCAGCACCTCCTGGGCGGCCAGGCCGTGCAGGGGCCCCGCGAGCCCCTGCAGGCCGGCGCTGTAGCTGAGGAAGGGGTCCGAGAGCGCCGAGCCGACCAGGTGGGTGGCGTGGGCCGACACGTTGCCGCCCTCGTGGTCGCCGTGCAGGGCCAGGTACAGGCGCAGCAGGTCCTGGAAGTTCTCGTTCTCCCTGCCGCCCTTGCCCAGCATGGCGGCGAAGTTGTAGGACCAGTCCTGGTCAGGGTCGATCTCGGCGGGCAGGGCGCCGCCGCCGCGGTACGAGTTCTGGTAGATCTTGGCGGCGATGGTGGGCAGCTTGGCCAGCAGGGAGATGCAGTCGTCGAAGGTGGGCTCCCAGTAGTCGGCCTTGCCGATGCCGGCCTCGTAGGCCTTGGCGAACTTGGAGGTGTAGTTGAGGGCCGAGACGGCGATGGCGAACTGGGTCATGGGGTGGAGGTCCTTGGGGAAGTCGTCGAGCATCTTGTTGACGAAGGCGGGGAGCTGGCCCTGCTCGGCCAGCTGGCGGGAGAAGTGGCGCACCTGGCCGACCGAGGGGACCTGGCCGGTGAGCAGCAGCCAGAACATGGCCTCGGGCAGCATCTCGGTGCCGGTCTTGCCCTTGGGCAGCTCGCGCTGGCAGTCCTTGATGGTGCGGCCGTGGAAGCGGATGCCCTCGTTGGCGTCGAGCACGGAGCCCTCCCAGACCATGGCCTTGAGCCCGCGCATGCCGCCGATGGTGTTCTCGACCTTGACCTCGCCGATGACCTTTGAGCCGTGGGCCTTGACCTTCTTGAAGAGCTCGCGCTTGGCGGGGATGACCTCCTTGAGGGTGGTCTTGAGGTCTGGCTCAGCCGAGGCAGAGTAGTTGCGCCGTGAGCAGAAGACGGCAGTCGTGCCATTGGCAGCCGGCTGTATGTGATAATTACAATTTAGTATTCAATCATTGTCAAGCTTTGGTATTCTTGTATTTCAACTGTGAGTCTTGAAGGAACATACCCGGAGAGCACTCAGGGCTCGCGAGCCCTTTCTCAAGTTCATGGCCATGATGTTGTGTAATTCGGAAGGCACGATGGGGTCGAATGAGGGGTATCAAGAGTGACCACTATAAGGTAGCCCGTGTAAGTCAACGTGGGTGAGTCTATCTTATTCGCAGAGGAGCAATCCCAATCTCAGAAATGAAGAAAAATAAAAAGTTCAAGATGGGGGTTTTTTTTTCTCATGCAGGTACAACAAAAGTGAGACTTTTTTCCAGGGGACTTTTACGTCGTCATAAAGTCAAAAGCAGCCCGCCATCACATCAAGACCCGGGGAAAGGTGAGGCAGGAACGACCCTCCACACTGGCAGAAGGAAAGAAGCCACAACGAGCCGAGGGAAGCCGTACCCCAAACCCCGGCGCGCCGGCAATGGACCCCACAATCCCAATTGGCCAATCAGAGAGCTGTGCAGAAGTCTGCTGATTGGCTGTTTCGGTAATCTTTTCGCGGTGAGAGGGCTCTGGCTGCAGTTGTACCGCAGTACAGCAGTACGTACCCCAGAATTGCCCCTCCTACTTTGTCCACTCGTCCATCGCCGCCGTACAGCCGGAGCCGAATGTTAACCCGCTGCTTGTGGCCGACGAGACCCTTGACAAATCCGAATCAAACATGGAAAGCTGCGGGCAGCCAGCGACTACGGAGCAGGAATAATACCAGTTGCTGCTTTTTCTAGAAGGAGGACGCGTCAATTTTGTCTCTCGACTCACCCTAAGACATCCACAACACACAGACAGACAGCTCACTGTCACTTTTGCTGCCTGTGACTGACGACGACGACGACGATGATGCTCCGCAGAATACCAACTGCTCGTCTCTCCTGCCGGTCGACACCGGCGAGGTCTGTCACATCTCTCACCAGCCGTTCGAGGACAACGAGCCCACCGAGCCGACTCTTCGCCACCTCTGTCACCAGGATGTCGACCCTCCCACCGGTGACGCCGCCCGTCTCCCACGCCCTCGCTTCCGACTCCTTCCAGCTCCTACCCGAGTCTCAGAAAGCCGGCGCCGCAGAAGATGCCCTGTATGAGCAGCAGCTGAAAGAGGTGGAAGAGTGGTGGGCCTCGCCGCGGTACGAGGGCATCAAGCGGCCCTACAGCGCCGCCGACGTCGTGTCCAAGCGCGGCGCGCTGCAGCAGTCGTACCCGTCCTCGGTCATGGCGCGCAAGCTCTTCAACCTGATCCGCGAGCGCGAGGCCAAGGGCGAGCCCATCCACACCATGGGCGCCATCGACCCCGTGCAGATGACGCAGCAGGCTCCCCACCAGGAGGTGCTCTACATCTCGGGCTGGGCCTGCTCGTCCGTGCTGACGTCGACCAACGAGGTCTCGCCGGACTTCGGCGACTACCCCTACAACACGGTGCCCAACCAGGTTCAGCGCCTGGCCAAGGCGCAGTCGATGCACGACCGCAAGCAGTGGGACGCCCGGCGCAAGCTCACGCCCGAGCAGCGCGCCGCGACCCCCTACGTCGACTACAACCGGCCCATCGTCGCCGACGGCGACACGGGCCACGGCGGGCTCAGCGCCGTGCTCAAGCTCGCCAAGCTGTTCGCCGAGAACGGCGCCGCGGCCGTGCACTTCGAGGACCAGCTGCACGGCGGCAAGAAGTGCGGCCACCTGGCCGGCAAGGTGCTCGTGCCCACGGGCGAGCACATCAACCGCCTCGTGGCCGCCCGCTTCCAGTGGGACGTCATGGGCACCGAGAACCTGGTCATCGCCCGCACCGACTCCGAGAGCGGCAAGCTGCTGTCCTCGGCCATCGACGTGCGCGACCACGAGTTCATCCTCGGCGTCACCGACCCGGCCCTCGAGCCCCTCGCCGAGACCCTGCAGGCCATGGAGGCCCGGGGCGCCAGCGGCGCCGACATCGACGCCTTCGAGGCCCGGTGGGTCAAGTCCGCCAAGCTCGTGACCTTTGACGAGGCCGCGGTCGAGCACCTGCGCCGCCACGGCGTCGACGACGCGACCGTCGAGCGCGAGTACACCGCCAAGGTGTCCGGCCCCAACCGCGACGCCGCCATCACGGCGCGCCGGCACCTCGTCGACGCCCTGACGCCGGGCAACCCCGTGTACTGGAGCTGGGACGTGCCGCGCACGCGCGAGGGGTTCTACCACTTCCGCGCCGGCATGGAGGCCGCGACCAAGCGCGCGCTCAGCTTCGGGCCCTACGCCGACCTGCTGTGGGTCGAGACGGGCGACCCGAGCGTCGAGGTGGCGGCGCGGCTGGGGCGGGCGGTGAGGGCCGTCTACCCGGGCAAGGGGCTGGTGTACAACCTGTCGCCGTCGTTCAACTGGATGGCGCACGGGTTCACGGAGGAGACCCTAAAAAGCTTCATCTGGGACATCGCCAGGGAGGGGTTCGTGCTGCAGCTCGTCAGCCTGGCGGGCCTGCACAGCACGGCCACCATCACCAACGAGCTCGCTAAGGGGTTCCGAAAGGACGGCATGAAGGCCTACGTCGACCTCGTGCAGCGGCGCGAGAAGGACCTCGGCTGCGACGTGCTGACGCACCAGAAGTGGAGCGGCGCCGCGTACATCGACGGCATCCTAGGCGCCATCCAGAGCGGCAGCAGCGGGAGCAAGAGCATGGGCGAGGGCAACACCGAGGGGCAGTTTGAGTAGAAGGGAGGAAGGTTTTCATTGTGTATTGTAGAAGTGGTAGCATGCATGGTACTGGCGTTGGATATTAATGAACTCTTTTCGCTCGATCTGTCTTGGATGAGACCGTTGCTGGCGATGTGATGTGAACAGTGCATGTCTCACGTTGTCCGCTTGAATTATTATGATGTTCGTCATTCTTTCATTAACGCCAACCTCTAGAGGCGTCTAATGCGAAATAAGGATCACTCAGGCAAAGCCACCAATATAAGAAGTATCTGAACGCGAACGCCCTCGTCTCGTGACTCCATTCCACCGCATACGTTTGCGAAACAGTCCATCAACTCAACCCCCCAGACTACTCCAAGCTCGACCGGGAAGCATTGTTCACCGGCGCGGGCAGAGGCGGTCCCTCTGGCGTGACGTACGCCTTGGTCAGGCCGCCGTCGACAACCAAGTCGTGGCCAGTGACAAAGCTGCTCTCGTCACTAGCCAGAAACACGACGGCGTGCGCCTGCTCAACGGCCTCTCCGAACCGGCCGGTGGGGAAGTGTATCTCGCGGCGGAGGCGCTTGGCCGCGTCGTCGCCCAGCCAGTCCTGCAGCAGCGGGGTGTTGAGCGGGGCCGGGCACAGCGTGTTGAAGCGGAAGCCCTCGCGGGCGTGCACGATGGCCAGCTCGCGCGTCAGGGCCATGACGGCGCCCTTGCTGGCCGTGTAGGCGAGCTGCGGCGTGGCGGCGCCCACGATGGCCACCATGGACGCCGTGTTGATGATGCTGCCCTTGGTCTTGTTGTGGCGCCGCAGCGACAGCACGGCGTGCTTGCTGCCGAACCAGACGCCCTTGACGTTGATGGCCTGCGTCAGGTCCCAGATCTGCTCGGGCGTGCCGATGGCGTCGTCGTCCTGCGCGTGCATGATGCCGGCGTTGTTGAACATTACGTCGACGCCGCCCCACGAGTCGAGGCTGTCGACTAGGGCTTGGACTTGTGGTTCCTTGGAGACGTCGCAGATCTAATGGTCAAATACTCAGCTGGGGGCTCTGGAAGTATGGAGTGCTGGCGGAGATCGGGTCACATACCTTGGTTTCGACGCGTTTGGCGCCGGGCACGAGGTCGAGGACCTTCGCTTGGGCCTTCTCTAGGGCCGGAGCGGAGATGTCGGCCAGCATGACATTTGCTCCCTCCTTGGCGAAGAGAATGGCGGTCTCGAGACCGATGCCACTGTGGGGAGAGTCGGGCGTCAGCAGTCGTTTCCCATCTCCTTGCGATCCATGATGCAGTCAAGGGTTCTTCTGCAGCTCACCCAGCCCCGCCAGTGATGATGGCGTTCTTGCCCGCTAGGCGGCCACGCGTCTCAGCCATGATGTCGGTATTTGTCCTCTCGAGCGTGCTTCTGAGGGCTCTCTGCGAGTTGCTATCGGAGCTCAAGTCGGCGATGGAGGGGTTGGAGGAGCGGTCAGGGATGATAACAGAACCTCAAGCTGTCGTCGGAGCACACAGATAGGTAGTGGGAGCACTTTAAATCCTCTTCAACCTGAAGAAAAAAAGAAAGAGGAGTGAAGAACAGCTTGCAGACTTCTGCAAGACAACAACTGGAGTTTGAAGAGGATTATTATTCACAAAAATGCAATCATGACTCGCAAGAAATCTGGGGAAGGAGCTCTGGATGCCAGCTATACTGTGTACCGCATTAGGCACATGCCTAACAATGGGAACCTTCCCAACGCCGACAACGGCGGTCAAAAGTCGCCTGGGCTCCTTTCCTCCCTTCTGCTCAGCTGATATCACAGTACCAAAGAGTACCCACGATAAGCAGCCGATGGTTTATCTTTAGTGGAACAATGCCGGCCGTGTGTCCAGTCTAAAGAATTGCCGTTATGTCAGAGCAAAAAGGCCGGTCTGGCTGCCCGTCCATTATACGTAAATTGTTCAGATGTCCAGAGGGAGAGGTGGTCACTTGACCAACCCCTGATGGCCCCTTCCCAGGTTCAACATGCCGGTAGCATCCCGGAGACGGAAGTCACGGTCGGCGACGATGTTCGGTCGGTTGGACCTTCCACAGCATCAAGCAACGGAGCAGTGGAGAGAGGAAGAGGATGAATTGATTTAAATAGTTTCACCAGCACTTAACATTCGGGTAAAATCCCTCAGCAGACGATGTCAGCTCCATTGATCTGGCTACCTTTACACTGGCTACCTACGTAAGGTACCTTACCTCCTCCTGCATACCGTACCGCAATAGGTAGGTAAAGGCAGGCTATAACATATAACATTGGACTGAAGCCGAGGAGCAGCAGCAATCACATCCACAAGTGAGGGGCAGCTACTTCCCCCTCTTGGTACTTCTGTGTGTGACCTCCCCTGTCCCGCTATGACGAAGCTCTGGCCTGGGACTTGGCTGGAGCTTATCAACAGGTCCCCACTTGTGCAGGAGCTGGGTTTCCTAATGTGTAGATCTAGACCGGTGACGATATGCCACTTTCCCATCTTCTTCAAGTGGAAGTCGCTCAAGTCAGATAGAATAGACCCTTCACTGTCCTGTGCTTTCGGAACCAAAAGAGGCTCGTAAGGCATATTCCAAAGAGCAGGTGAGAGCACATAAACAATCGGCTACCAGCTATCTAGTTTAGTAAGTAGACATAGTGAGTTCCCGCCGTCATTACCTGAGCATTCCAGTTCCCTGTAGGTGGTTTCCTGCTGACAGTGACGGCGTCCTCAGCTTCAGCAGGTACCGGACTCGAATTGTACCAGTCGCTTTTCAACAAAGCCACTTTCACACGTTTTCCTCATTCCACCCACAGCGCCGCCATGTCGCCCAAAGAATCCGAGTCCAAGGCCGACGAGATCACGGTCGAGAGCCTCCCCGAGCTGCTCGCCGAGGACGCGGCTGTCAAGGTCGCAGGCATCGATGTCGACGGCATGCTCCGAGGCAAGCTCATGGCCAAGCAGAAGTTCCTCTCCATCGCCAAGGACGGCTTCGGTTTCTGCTCCGTCATCTTCGGCTGGGACATGCACGACCAGACATACGCCCAGGAGCTCAAGATCAGCAACAAGGAGAACGGGTATAGGGATCTCATCGCCGTGCCAGACCTGAGCAGCTACCGTCGCATACCGTGGGAGAACAACGTGCCCTTCTTCCTCGTCAGCTTCTTGGATCCCGATACCAGGAAGCCTGTCTCGGCCTGTCCGAGAGGGCTGCTACAGATGCAGCTAGACAAGGTGCACAAGGCTGGTTACGGGGCGATGGCTGGAGGTAATACACGCAACCCTCCCATTCTACCACTGCTCCCTACACCAGAAGCAATAGTGCTAACTACGAGCCCTTGTCTCTTGAAGCCGAGTACGAGTTCTACCAGTTCAAGACACCCGCAGAAAGCGCCACCAGCCTTGCTCCCTCGACAGCCGCCTACCTCCGCGACAACACTCCAAACTCGCTTCCGTCCCTGACCGAGGGCATGTTCGGATACAGCCTGACTCGGCCGGTACAGAACAAAGACTACTTCTACGACGTGTTCAGCACCTGCGCCGCCTTCAAGTGCAACATCGAGGGATGGCATACCGAGAGCGGCCCGGGCGTGTTCGAAGCCGCCCTCGAGTTTGGCGAGGTCAAGCAGATGGCAGACAGGGCCAACCTCTTCAAGTGCGTCCGCTCTTCCCGTTCTACCACAAACCCCCCCCACCCCTGATACATCCTTCCGTTTCACTGACCCTGCCTACGTCTCACCCTAGATACGTCGTAAAATCCGTAGCGACCAAATACGGCATAACCCCCTGCTTCATGGCCAAGCCTAAGCAAGGCCTGCCGGGCAACTCGGGCCACATGCACATCTCGATAACCGACCCCAAGACGGGCAAGAACCTCCTCGCGCGCGACACTCCCGACCCCAAAGCCCGCTACCCGGACATCGCCGGCCTGTCGGACCTGGGCCGACACTTCCTCGCCGGGCTGCTCGACGGCCTGCCGGACGTGATGCCCATGGTCGCGCCGACGATCAACAGCTACAAGCGGCTGGTGGAGAACTTCTGGGCGCCCGTGACGGTGTCGTGGGGGCTCGAGCACCGCGCGGCCAGCATCCGCATCATCGCGCCGCCCACCTCAAAACCGGGAGCGACGCGCTTCGAGGTGCGCGTCCCGGGGGCCGACGCGAACCCGCACTACGTCCTCGCCGCGATCCTGGGGCTCGGGTGGCGGGGCGTCGAGCAGGGGCTCGAGATCCCGTGTCCGCCCCTCGGAAAAGGGGAGGAGGTCGGCGGGAAGAGCGACATGGGCGTGCGGCTGGCCAAGACGCTGAGGGAGGCGAACGATCGGTTCACGAGGCATGGGAGCGTGGCGAGGCAGGTGTTTGGGGATGAGTTTGTGGATCATTATGGGGGGACGAGGGATAATGAGGTGAGGTTGTGGGATGAGGCTGTTACGGATTGGTGAGTTTTTTCCTCCACTGCTTCTGAGATGAAAGGTGTGGATGTGTGTGCTAATGGTGTTTGCAGGGAGATGAAGAGGTATATCGAGACTGTCTAGTCACCTTGCTGGCTTCTTATGACCAGAGCCTGTCTCTTGGGGCTTGGCTTTCCTAAACGTTGTTCGTCCCCACGTAGGATACGTTGGTGCGTGGTGTGTGTAGGCCTACTCACGATACCCTTCCTGTAATCACGAAGTGTGAGCATCTATATGAATGTCTTCTCAGTTGTGCCATGCTCAAGTTGCGACAGTTGCAACAGGCTTTGCAGGAGAATATCCAACAGATGGGGTAGCCGCTCCGGTCCAATGTGAAGACTGAGGCCCAGTCTGACGCCTGGTCTCGACGCCCGTACACCAACTACAGGTTCGATATCGGTAAACCAGTGGATATCAGGGTATCCCGGTGCAGACGCCAAGACGGAGGGTCCTCCGCGCGTCTGGGCCCGGAGGTGCAGATCAAAACGTAGCACGTGCTACTTCTTCATGGGTCTACGGTATGCGGCCTTCAACCTTACTACGACCGAGAAGCTTGGCGGTGAGGTCACGGTCAGGACCTTTGATATACGACTAGGAAAGGTACTAAGTACTGTGTAAGCATAGATGCATTCTCGAGATGCATATGGTGGTATATTGTGGCTTTCCCCGAAAGCATGTGGTCACCTTGGAATGCACCAAGACCAATCTTCTTCCATTGCTATGTACGGCACGGCCAACCAACATCGTGCGATGCTTCCGGCCGGCCAGCTGCTCGCGATGCTGAGTCGCACGGCAGTGGGTCCGAGTCAGCCTCAGCTCGCCAGTGTGCTTGGTGGCGCTGGTTGGGCTGCATGCTGCTGGGCTCTGGAACCTTTTCGTTCTCGCTCACATTTGTGGTTCAGGTAGGTCATTGATGAATCAGAATGCAGCATTTGGGGAAAGATGGTGCGCCTCCAGCCTACCTATTGTGATGCTGTCTGGATCTTCACTTCACTGGTCAGATTGGCACGAGTTCTGCGCGGGGTCGTGAAGACAAAGACTTGATCCCGAATTGCTTCGGTTGGGAAGGCGCGAGTGAATCCTTCCGGTCTATGCCATGTCGAAGCCTGTGAAGACGACACCTACCATTGTACTCTATTGTCAGCGTTCATGTGGTGTTTTGCCTGTCTAAAAATAAAAATGGTCGGTAGTGGACGTGGCTGTGCTGTGAAGAGCCTCATCGGAGCAGCGAGTTCCCACTTCGGGCCGCATAGACGAGTGTGTATTTCGGGAGTATCTTACCCTTGCCTTAGTCATTGAACTCGATAACATTTGATCTCACATATGAACTTCAGGATCGTGGACCATGTTGCATGGGTACCCTACGTAGATTTAGAGCTCCGGAATTCCATCCATGGTGAAACCTAGTATTTGACTTTGAGGCAGGAATCAAGAGTGACGGGCCGTCTATGCAATGCTTGCATCGACAAATGTTCAATCGTGACTGACTTGTGTGATCAAGATCCCTTAATCCTATTACGAAGCAACTCGCTAATTGTGGCAATCCTCATCTCTGCAAGAACAAGCTCGGACGGGCCTATTTTCTCACCTCAGCAAATACCCGCTGCCGCCTTGGCTTCCCTGTTTCAATGCTGCCTTGCACATGCTTTTCTTTTTTTTTTTTTCTTCTATCCTTTATCATGGAAATAACTACCTTATCGTGCAGTGCATGTAGATAGTATGCTCCGGGTCTGAGCCGATTTCCAGCCTCACAGAGGTGTCTCGGAGCTATTGAGCCCACTATCATGGTAGCGGTGACACCACGACAGTCTCCGAATCCCCACAACAGCTGTTTGCCCAAAATGCAGCTTCGTAACGTACTGTGTGGTTAGGTAGCTACCTTGTTTGCACATTTGGACCAAGATCTATCCACCTGGGAAACATTGATCTCTTAGAATCCTCTTCGTTCGGATCATCCACTGCAATCGAAATCGGGCCCAAAAACTTGTCGATTGTCGAGTCTTGGCCTTTTGACATCTAGACTTTTGTGTCGCGCAAAGACGGACGTTCCTGGTATAGACCTGAAGCGATGAAGGATCGATAGTAGCTTTTCAGCAGGTAGATTCTAGACAGCTCTGGGCCAGAAGATACCTGCTCTCCATCTCTCGGCGGGGTCAGTCAGATCTGTCTGCCTTGATTCGTCGGAGCGGGCCACTCACTTATTCCTCCATCCTGTCTCTCTTTCTTTCTTTCTCTCTCTCGCGTTATGTCGGTCTTAAAGCTTCCAAGCCAGCGCCCACCGCCGACGATATGATAGAACATACCATTCAAGAAGCACAAAGATTTTGCAATGGAGTCATCAGTCTTGATATTTTGTCCAACTTGGACATGGGGACACTAGAATCCTCTTGTAGCCAAGCTGCTCGGTACATTGAACTCTGCCAAGGCCCTGGCCCAACGCCAAGCGGGCAAGTTACTGTCAGCCGCGACCGATAGCTCTGCATGTCGATACACCCGGCGTGCTGACACCTCTGTGCTGATTGGCCTTTCTACCAGACTTGCTGCGGGCAATTGGCATGGTGCGCTTACTGTGGCTGGGGGGAGTGCTGTGTGTGGGCTTTTATCCAAGGAAGGGCAAGACGCGCCCCCTGCCACAGTAGAGCTGCTACTAAACAGCCGCATTGCTTCGTCTCACTCGGGTTGACCCTGCTTGCGATTGGGCACTACGCGAAACTCATGTCAGCACGGCATCGGGGAGCTTCAGGATGATTACCAGCCCACAGCGAACACGACGACAAAGATACCTAGGATCATGCCATGGGTTGAAGATTGACTACGTATCTGACTCGGTGCACGTAATCTCAGGGTCATCACCTCTGACCGTCTCGGGCGGAATCTCTAACTGATCATGACTGTGTGCACTGTGTCTGGCCGTTAGCCGGTGCTGGACGGGAATAGAACAGTCGGGACAGGGGGTTGCAAGAGTGGGGGATCACAGTGTGCATGGGCTGCTGGAACAGGCCTAGTTCAGTAGCAGCCCTATGGGGGAGCTTTTGGGAAATGACTGCGAAAGTTTGACTCTGGATCGCCGTGTCTCACTCATCCGAACTAACGCGCACATGGGATCGTTTCCACACCGCGATGATATCCGTCCATGTATCTACAGATTACTTACATCAACGCCACGATACGGCCCGGGATCCCAACAACGGACCATGACCCTTCCGGACCACCACGCTGCTGCCGACCCGCCGTGACGGGGCTCTTAGGTTAGCAGAAGTGGTAAAAGCCTCTTGAGGCTGTACAGACCGGTATCATCGCCTGCCGTTGGAGAAAAGGGACCCGCTTCTCCACGCCAGATCCATGGCGTGTTTCTGGCCTTCGGAACTAATTTGGTGTCACTTTCCCAGGGGAGCTCGCAATTGGTGACGGCCGCTGAAAGGGCTGTGCTGGATCGACGCCCCCTGTCAGCCGAACCCTTGTCCCCATGCTGCTGGGAAATCACCCAGAAACCCAGAAGCTCGCGCGCGAAAGCTCGCAAACCTGTGGTTGGCAGCAGCCTGCCTGCTTGCTGCATGGGCCCTTTTTCAGCTCCTCGTTAGATAGGACCCTCTATCGGACGGGGCGGCCGGCTGCGGTCAAGCTACCACAGTCCAAGTGTCCAACACCCTTCCTGCTGGCACTCTATTTTCTGGGCCATGCTGACACGCAGCCTACCATCCGAGCCAGCGAGTTCTGCGAGGACAGGGGTCCGACAAGCTAGGGTCCAGCCGAAGAAGCATTGCTTCCTCACTTTCGGCTCTCTGATCAGTTCGAATAAATCTTTCTCCTCTTTCGTTCTCCTTTCGTCACTTCCCGCCGAAGGTCAGTTGATGAGCAGTCGATGAGAGCTTGAACTCTGTGGTCGGTTTTCGATCCGGTTCGGCATCCATCGTGCAGTTTGTTACCATCTTTTCTTTCTTTTGCGCGTTCCGTTGCTGTCTTCACGATACCGACAGCTCTCGGCCATTCCCACTTGCGCTTTCTTGTCTGTATTTCGGAGTCCCTCACCCGCCCACTTGGGCGCGGCCCTTTAACCATGGCCAGATTTCTCATAGCTTGTGCTCTCGCGAGCCTGGCTCGGGGTCTGCGGTACGATCCAGCTTTTGCGGACTATAACCTAAATCAGAATCAGAAGGCCATAAATCCAGTCGACTACGATGGCGATCGGGGGGCCGGTTTTGTCTACAAGGCATCTCCGGAGAACTGGCGAGTACCTACCTACACACTCTTCCTTGACAGATACGCAAACGGCGACCCGTCAAACGACAACGCCAATGGCACCATTTTCGAGCAAGATATCACTAGCAATCAGCTTAGACACGGTGGTGACCTGCAAGGTCTTGTCGACAGTCTAGATTATATACAAGGCATGGGCATCAAGGTGCGTTTGTTCCCCGGTATCTCGGCATACCATAGACCCAATCAATGCTCTACTAACCCGGAGCCCGCAGGTTATCTATATCGCTGGTTCACCATTTATCAACTTGCCTTGGGGTGTCGACTCGTACTCGGTAAGTTTAACGACCAGTAGCTGATTCACACATCCGGCTTGACACTAATCCTTGCTCCAGCCTCTCGACTTGACACTCCTCGACAAGCATTTCGGCGATATCAAACAATGGCAAGCTGCCGTCGACGAGATCCACAGCCGCGGCATGTACGTGATTCTGGATCACACATTCTCAACGTGAGTCGCCCGAAAGCCCTCTGCATAGTGGCGGGATGGAAAAGCTGACCTAAAACGAACGATAGCATGGGCGACCTCCTTGCGTTTAAGGGTTTCGAGAACGTTACAGCGCCGTTCACTGTGAAAGAACATGAAGTGTCTTACAAGACAAATCGCCAGTACCTAGATTTCAATATCAGCAACAACTACCTTCCCAAGTGCGACTACCCACGCTTCTGGGACGAGACCGGTCTGCCCGTCAATAGCTCCGTGACGGACATATTACAAGGTTGCTTTGACAGCGATTTCGACCACTACGGTGATATCGAAGCCTTCGGCGTGCATCCCGACTGGCAACGCTCTCTGGCCAAGTTCGCCAGCGTGCAAGACCGTCTCCGAGACTGGAAGCCCTCGGTTCGCGAGAGGCTCGAGACCTTTTCGTGTATCACGATCAAGATGCTCGATATCGACGGCTTCAGATACGACAAAGCGACGCAGATCACGGTGGACGCCCTGGCCGACCACAACGAAGCTGTGCGCAAGTGCGCTGCGGGCGTCGGCAAGAAGAACTTCTTCCTGCCTGGCGAGATTACGGGCGGCAACGGCTATGGCTCGATCTACCTCGGCCGGGGACGGCAGTCCAACCAGAAGCCCGATGACCCGGGTAAGGTCATGAATTTCACGACTGAGAATGCGGACGACAAGTTCTTCATCCGCGACAAGGGCAAGAATGCTCTGGACGCGGCTGCCTTCCACTACTCTGTGTATCGCTTCCTCACCCGATTCCTCGGCTTGAGCGGAAATCTCGAGGCTGGGTTTGATCTGCCTCCGAATTGGGTCGACATGTGGTCCCAGATGGTCATCACAAACGACCTGATCAACCCCAACACTGGCAAATTCGATCCCCGCCACCAGCTCGGTACCACGAACCAGGATGTCTTCCGGTGGCCAGCCATCGAACAGGGCATCGAGCGTATGCTCCTCGGGATGTACATCACGACAATCCACATGCCCGGTGCCCCGCTTGTGTACTACGGCGAGGAGCAGGCTTCCTACATTTTGGACAGCACAGCAGAAAACTACATTTTCGGCCGCCAACCCATGTCGGCAACTCCCGCGTGGATGTTACACGGCTGCCATCTGACTAACAGCACCCAGTACATCGGCTGGCCGGTGAACAACAAGTCCCGCAACGGCTGCAGGGACGAGACTGTGTCGTACGACCACCGTGACCCTTCGCACCCGGTGCGGAATATCATGAAGGCCATGTATAAGATGCGCGAGAATTATCCGGCTCTGCAAGAGGGCTGGCTCCTCCAGCCGATGGCCAAGCAGACCGACACCGAGGTCCTCGACACGACAGGCGTCGACAAGACGCCGACGGAGCGCGGTGTGTTTGGTGTTGCCCGCGCCTTCTTTCCCTCGGTGCAGGGCCAGTTCGCAAGCGGTGCCGTCTGGCTCGTGTACCACAACCGCGCCGAACAGAGGGACTACACCTTCAACTGCAACGACAAGGACGGCGGCTTCATTGCTCCTTTCACGGCCGGCACAACAGTCAGAAACCTGTTCTATCCCTATGACACGGTCAAGCTCGACAAGTCGACGAGCACGCCACTGGGCTTCAATGGTTCTTCGGGCGCCAATGGCTGCGTAGGCAAGATGAGCATGCAGCCATGGGACTTCCGCGCCTACGTAGAGGCTTCCTCGTGGAAAGAGCCCCCACCGATGATCACCAAGTTCACGCCCGGTCACGATGCGCCGATCAACTCGGACGAGGCCAAGGGCTCAGTCGACATCACCTTCGAGTTCTCGCAGGAGATGGACTGTGACGAGATCACCAAGGCCATCACGGTCGGGTCGAGTGTCGAGGGGGGCGGAAACCCCACGATCGGCACTGCAAAGTGCACCAAGCTCAACAACGAAAAGGTGGCCGATTTCATGGGTTCGATCCCCTCCCGATATCGGTGGGCGGCGACTCTCTCCAACGTCAACGACGGCGTGCATAGGATCACCGTGATCAACGCCACCAACGCGGCTGGTACCGACACTACCGGATCTACCGACCATTTCTTTCTGCGCGTCGGCAAGCCGAACAACCCCATCGCCTGGCCCATGGCCGCCAACTACTCCAAAACGCTCCTCACGAGGGAGGGCAACGACCTCTTCGTCAACCACGCGGCCGCGGGCGCCGACAAGTGGCGGTACTCGACAAACTGGGGTTCGAACTACAGCGATTGGCAGGACTACAAGGGCGGCAAGGAGAAGATCGATATCCTGCCCTGGTCCGGCACCAAGCGTCAAGAGTGGAAGGGCGACCACGTCATCGTCCAGTACTGGAGCAAGTGGATCGGCAGCAGCTCTTACAAGCAGGAGGGCGACAGCAGTCCCGACCAGAAGCAGCGCCGCTTCCCGCACATCTTCGCGCACGGTCTCTTCAACAAGTTCGGCTTCGACGGCGGCCTGAAGAACGACATGGCCCTCACCGACGACGGCAAGTGGTCGCTGCACTTCATGGACGAGTGGCCGACCAACTTCCAGCTCAACATCTGGGGCATGAACCCCGACGGCAAGCCGGACGCGTCCTTCGTCTACGGCGACGTGGACTCGGACTTTGTCCTGGACCGCATGCCGCCCTCGTCCCTGGCCGTGAACGTCCTGAACATCACCGGCCCCCCGAAGCTGCCGGCCCTGTCCTACCGCGTCCTCCTGGACGACACTACCCTGAGGTTCTCGCTGGAGCCGCAGGGCAACATCTGGATCCAGATCATCATGTTCATCCTGCTCGCCGTGCTTCCCGTCCTGGGCGGTCTCTTTGCCGTGTGGATCTTCATGGGATCCTTCTACAAGGTCAAGATCAACAAGGTCGGTTTCAAGAAGCGCGGCAGGTCGCCCTTCCGCAACGCCGCCCACCGTCTCAGCAACATCTCGTTCGAGGCCCTCCGCCACAAGGACGACGACGCGATCGAGATGGGCGCCGTCCCGGGTAAGCGGAGAAAGGTCATCATCGCCACCATGGAGTACAACATCGACGACTGGAACATCAAGATCAAGATCGGCGGCCTCGGCGTCATGGCCCAGCTGATGGGCAAGGCGCTCGAGCACCAGGACCTGATCTGGGTCGTGCCCTGCGTCGGCGGCATCGACTACCCCATCGACCAGCGCGCCGAGCCCATGTACGCCCCCATCATGGGCAAGGAGTTCGAGATCGAGGTGCAGTACCACCAGGTCAACAACATCACCTACGTCCTGCTCGACGCGCCCATCTTCCGCCAGCAGTCCAAGGCCGACCCGTACCCGCCGCGCATGGACGACATCGAGTCCGCCATCTACTATTCCGCGTGGAACTACTGCATTGCCGAGACCATCCGGCGCTTCAACCCGGATCTGTACCACATCAACGATTACCACGGTGCCGCCGCGCCTCTGTACCTCCTGCCCGAGCGGACCATCCCCTGCGCCTTGTCTCTCCACAACGCCGAGTTCCAGGGCATGTGGCCGATGCGCAACCCGGAAGAGTCCAAGGAGGTCTGCGAGGTGTTCAACCTGGATCCCGAGATTGTGAAGGAGTACGTCCAGTTCGGTTCCGTGTTCAACCTGTTGCACGCCGGAGCGTCATACCTCCGCGTGCACCAAAAGGGCTTCGGCGCGGTCGGCGTGTCCAAGAAGTACGGTGACCGATCGTACGCCCGTTATCCCATCTTCTGGGGTCTGTCCAAGATCGGCCAGCTGCCCAACCCGGATCCCAGCGACACGGCCGAGTGGTCGCGCGACGAGGAGGTCAAGAAGGAGGACGTGGTCATCGACCAGGAGGCCGAGTCCAAGCGCGGCGACCTGCGGAGGCAGGCCCAGGAGTGGGCCGGTCTGGAAGTCAACCCCAACGCGGACCTGTTCGTGTTCGTCGGCCGCTGGTCCCTCCAGAAGGGCGTCGATCTCATCGCGGACATCTTCCCGTCCGTGCTCGAGAAGTACCCGAGCACCCAGCTCATCTGCGTCGGCCCCGTCATCGACCTCTACGGCAAGTTCGCGGCCCTCAAGCTGCAGAAGCTCATGGAGAAGTACCCCAAGCGCGTGTACAGCAAGCCCGAGTTCACCGCCCTGCCGCCGTACATCTTCAGCGGCGCCGAGTTCGCGCTGATCCCGTCGCGCGACGAGCCCTTCGGCCTGGTGGCTGTCGAGTTCGGCCGCAAGGGCGCCCTGGGCGTGGGCGCCCGCGTCGGCGGCCTCGGCCAGATGCCCGGCTTCTGGTACACCATCGAGTCGACGGCGCCGCAGCACCTGCTCCACCAGTTCCGCGAGGCCATCGTGTCGGCGCTCGAGTCCAAGCCCAAGACGCGCGCCAAGATGCGCGCGTGGAGCGCCAAGCAGCGCTTCCCCGTCGCGCAGTGGGTCGAGGACCTCGACAAGCTGCAGGGCGAGTGCATCCGCATCCACTGGAAGGAGGCCAAGAAGCACAAGAAGCTGCCCGGCAGCAACAGCCAGGCCCGCCTCACGGTGCCGTCCGAGATCGACCTGCACTCCCAGAACCGGCGCAGCTTCGTCGACGACTCGGACGTCGAGTCCCTCGCCGGCGGCAGGTCCCGGTCGTCCAGCTTCAACGTGCCGTCCATCGCCGAGCCCCACCACGGCGGCGGCGACGACTACAACAGCAGGCGCTCCGTCTCGAACCCGCTGGGCAGCCCGGGCACTCCGCCCGTCGGCGGAGACTCGTCCGCCGAGTCGCCCTTCCTGCCGCCCAACCCCATGTTCCAGAACCAGTCGGCGCGGTCGTCCGTGTCGAGCTTCGCGACCCTCACGCCCGGCAACGAGGCCGGCAGCCGGCTCAGCGTGGACACGTTCGCCATGCGCATGATGTCGGCCGACCCGTCCGAGACGCGGCCCCACGCCTACGGCCTGCTCAACCCGCAGGCGCGGCCCAACGCCTCGCAGCTGTACCAGAACCGCAACAGCTCGCGGCTGTCGGTGGTCGACGTCGTCGGCGACCGGCACGACTTCAAGCTGCAGAAGGTCGACCCCTTCTTCACCGACAGCACGGGCGAGTACTACAAGGCCTTCGAGGCCAAGCTCGCCAACCTGACGGCCAAGAACTCGGACACGGACCTGTGCATCGACGACTTCCTCAAGGAGAGCGAGAAGGAGTGGTTCAAGGAGTTCCGCGACGCCAAGCTGGGCCGCAGCCGCAGCCCGAGCCGCACCAGAGAAGGGGGAGCCGGCGCCGGGCTGCTGGTCAAGAAGAACCGCAGCAGCAGTCGCGTGGCGAGCATGGTCAGCGTCAACAGCCTGGCGCCCTCGGATGACGACTACGAAGACGACCGGCACGAGGACGGCGGGCGCAACAACCCCGACGACCGCGACGACGAGTTCCTGCTGGGCGACGGCTACAAGCCGCCCAAGGGCCTCAAGAAGCTGCTGCAGATCCGCGTCGGCGACTGGCCCGTGTACTCGTTCATCCTGGCCCTGGGCCAGATCCTGGCCGCCAACTCGTACCAGATCGTGCTCCTGGCCGGCGAGTCGGGCCAGACGGCCGTGCAGCTGTACATCGTCGCGGGCACCTACGCCGTCACCTCGGTGCTGTGGTGGTTCGTCTTCCGCCGCCTGCCCGCCCTCTACGTCCTGTCCATCCCCTGGTTCTTCTACGGTCTCGCTTTTGTGCTCATCGGCGTCACGCCCTTCCTGCCGGAGGGTTCCAGGCTCGCGATCCAGAGCGTGGCCACGGCCATGTACGCCACTGGCGCGTCGAGCGGCGCGCTGTTCTTCTCGCTCAACTTCGGTGACGAAGGTATGTTTTCTCTCCCTCTTGCTTTCGCACACCAGTATCACTTTTGGCTAACCATGTTTTTCTAATCTAACAGGCGGCGCCCCGATCATGATCTGGATCTTCCGCGCGGCCGTCATCCAGGGCATCCAGCAGTTCTACATCGTCGGGCTCTGGTACTGGGGCAGCCTGATCACCAGCCAGACGCCCATCGGCACGCTGACGGGCACCATCGGCAGCAGCCCCATCCCCAAGGTGATGGTGATCGCGGTGCCCATCGCCCTCATCGCCTGGGTCCTCGGAGCGGTATCCTTCGTCGGCCTGCCCGACTACTACCGGCAGTCGCCCGACAAGATCCCGTCCTTCTACGGGTCCCTGATGCGGCGGCACATCGTGCCGTGGTTCCTGCTCACCGTCGTCATCCAGAACTTCTTCCTCTCGGCGCCCTACGGCCGCAACTGGGAGTTCCTGTTCTACTCGCGCGCCATCCCGGGCTGGTCCGTGGTCCTGCTCGCCTTCGGCTTCTTCGGCGTGCTGTGGGCCCTGTCGCTCTGGCTCTTCAGCCACTTCTCCGAGACGCATCCCTGGATCGTGCCGCTGTTCGCCATCGGCCTGGGCGCCCCCCGGTGGGCGCAGATGCTGTGGGGCATCTCGGGCATCGGGCTCTTCCTGCCGTGGGCGGGCGGCGCCGTGGTGTCGGCCATCGTCACGCGGTGCCTGTGGCTGTGGCTCGGGCTGCTGGACACGATCCAGGGCGTCGGGCTGGGCATGGTGCTGCTGCTGACGCTGACGCGGCAGCACGTGGCGGCCACGCTCATCGCGGCGCAGACGCTGGGCGCCGTCGTCACGATCCTTGCGCGCGGCGTCGGCCCCGACCGCGAGGGCCCCGGAGATGTCTTCCCCGACTTTAGCGAGGGCATCCTGCCCGGCTTCGCCAAGCCGTGGTTCTGGATCGCCCTGGCGCTGAACCTGATCCTGCCCATCGGCTTCTTCAAGTTCTTCCGCAAGGAACAGGTTGCGAAGCCGTAAAAAAAAGAAAAGAATTGTACTGTACATATGGCAGTCCTCGTGAGGACGCTTGGATTGAAAGAGAGAGTGTGTGTGTTTGGTTTTGTCATTTGACGTTTAGTTCAGCCCTTCGTCGGCGTTTTTGTTGCTTGAGGGATATCGTGTTTGATTGCATCGTCATCGTCATCAACTCGGAGTGAAGGACGGACGGACAGGAGCGCGGGGGTTCTTAGACTGGATATACCAATGTTACATACCTGAGGTAATAAGGTGTTGAGTGACTTCTCGAGATAGATTGAAAATGATCTTGGTCAAACGCGAACAGTCTCATTTCTCTGTCTATTGCTTTTCTGCTGTTGTCCTGTGTTATCGTATGATAGTCCAGTGATTCATCTGGATCTTCTGATACATACCGTTGATAGTTTATGGTGAGGCTGCCAGTTCCATGATGAGCACCTCGTCAGGTGAAGAAGACGAGAGAAGTGAGGATGAGAAGAGAAATGAGGATGAAAAAAGAGAAATGATGGAGGATGAAAATGAGGTGATTGAGGTGTAGGGAAGGAGCGTGTCAGGTCGCTCCTTCCTCCTCTGAGCAGCAACTCTTCTCTAAAGTTACCGTGACTTCACCGTGACTGCACAAGTCCAGTCAAGTCCAAGTGACTGTGACTGGCAGCTCGAGTGCTCCGCGTCTGTTCAACCCACCTCGACGCGTCCTTGACGTGTCTCGATGCCCTCACTCGCATCTCCTCTACCTTCAACCTCCTTCAACCTCGGGCGACTTCACTGGATCTCACATCTCGCGTCCTCTGGCAGCACGCGTATCCCCTCTTTAAGGATATCATTACCCTCTTCTATAATTTCCCCCATCCTATCCTATCCTATCCTATCCACCGTGCATCTCCCTCGAGGCGAATGCCCGAGGCTGGGTTCTCGCATTCGATAACCAGGGCAGCCTTGACCTCACCGTAAAGTCATCGGTCGGCATGTACACGAACGCATAGGCATCTAGCACACCATAATCATATCCAAGATAATCAAATCGAGGGAAACATGTTTTACAGCCACGAGAGTGAGAAGCCGTCTCTCGAGATCCCAAGCTATCTGCTGTCTATGACTAACGCCCGTCACAGTCCTCACGAGCGCCCAGTATGGCGTCGCCACCATATGGTAAGAACTTCTCTTTATCACATCCACCAGGGATGCAGCGAGCTGACTCGTCCGACGCAGGCTGGTGGCCACGATCGGTCCGCGCTCCAACACCCGCAAGGTCACTCGAAAGGCCATCCAAGGCGTCAACATCCCCCGAGCGTGCGACACCATCATCCAGCCAGGCGCCCCCATCGCCCTGCGTCTTCAGGGCAATCTCCTCTATGGCGTCTCGCGCGTGTACTCCCAGCAGTGCACCTACATGCTCACTGATGTCGAGAAAGTCCAGTCCCACATGCAGACCTTCTTCCGCGTCTGGGGCACAAGCAGCATTGATCCTCAGGCTGGAAAGGCCAAGTATGACAACCACACAGACCCGAGCAACCTGCTTGTAGCCAGTAAATGCTAACCCCGAGATGCAGGCGCGACCAGCTGCTCATCATGGATGACCCGGCCTTCGAGCTAAACTTCCAACTTCCGGACTTCAGCCTCGACGAGGACGGAAATGTCCTGATGGCCAACTTGACGAGCAACACCCAGAAGACGTCGTCGCAAATGTCTCCTCACACCGGAAATGACTCTCAGAGCAGCCACCGTTCACCCTTCGGCGGCATGCACATCTCAGCTTCGCCGGGCGGCAGCTTCCACGGGAGCCTCCTCCACCAGCTGGAGACACCCTTTGGCCGGGACAGCATGTCGTCGCAGAAGCCGCGCGACGGCGGCGGGTTGGGCAACATCATTGGTGACGAGGAAGACCAGCTCGTGATGGACGAAGACTGGGGTATTCGCATCGACGACGAGGGAAACATCGTCCTGGCAGAAGAGCCCGGACTGCCTGAACTCCCGCGCTTGCCCTCTGATCCCGCAGCTCCAGCCGTGCAGCAGAACGCTCCTGCCCCGTTTGCCCCGGAGCCGGATGAGATGATCCTCGACATGGGCGACGACATCGTCCTTCCAGAAGCCGAACCATTTCCCCAACGACGCTCAAACGAAATGGAATTGCAAGAGAGCGGCTCGGTCGCCGCCGCCCCAGTTCGGCGTCAGCGTCGACGCACTGTGATCCGCCCAGACAGAGAGACCATGCTCAGCCGCACTCAGATCAACACCTGGACAAAAGACTACGTGGCGCGTTCCGACGAGGCACGCAAGACAGTCCGCCCCGTCACCCAGGGCCAAGCAAGAAAAACCGCCTACGACCTCACCTTCGGCTTCGGCATATCCCGCATCGGCCAGCCAACACCCGTTCCAGGCCTCCCCCACCCGCTCGCCGCACACTTCGCCGGCGCCGGCCTCCAACGCGCCATCCTCGGCTTCGAGTTCAACCACGGCGCAGCCGACGCACCGCGCGGCAGCCGCCGGCGCACGTCAGGCGAAGCCTTCGGCCCAAACGACCCGGAAGACCGCCGCGTCCGCCCCCGCCTAGACGACGACGACGCCACCCCGCAGGCCGGCCGCACGGCGCACGAGCAACAGACCGACGCCCAGATCCGAGACGACGCCGACGTCGACCTGCCCATGTTCGAGCCCGACACCGAACTCGGCCGCGAGGCGCCCCCCGGCTCGGCGCGGTCCGAGATCTCCGCGCCCTGGAACCGCCCTGCCTCCGTCCCCGGCTCGTCCACCCGCGGCAGCGGCGTCAAGGCGACGACGGCGGGAGAAGCAGTAAGAGGAGGTGGAAGCCGCCAAGTCAGCGCCAGTCCGCTCCGCGGCCGCGGCTCGGGACTGCACCCCATCGAGCGCTTCAGCTCCGACGACGACAACGCCACGCCCTTCGGGTCCGACGGGTTCGGCGGCGGCGGCGATCCGCAGGACGCCCACCACTCGTCCGCAGGGCAGGACGACGCCGGCAGCAGCACCTCGCAGAAGACGCACGCCGCCGCCCTCGACCAGGAAGGCCGCAACTTCCTCGCCTTCGTGGGCGCCATGGCCGGAACGAAAGGCGAGGTCCGAGACGATGACGGACGGCGCTGGGTGGCCTTCGACGACCTCTTCGACCCCGCCGACGCGAAGAGCAGGGCCGTCGTCGCGCAGGCCTTCTTCCACGTGCTCGCGCTCGCGACGAGGGGCCTGATCGGCGTCGAGCAGGACGGCGCGGCGCTGGGGGTGGTGCCATTTGGGACTATCCGGCTGGGCGTTGCGGCGGGGGAGGAGGAGGAGGACGACGACGATGTGTTTGGGAGAGGTGGGGGTGTTGTTGTAGTTTGAAGAGATACATCGCTCCTGCAACAAGCGAGAAACGACCAACGGGAGAACGTTGGAAGATGCTGGGGCAGTGCGGACACCGCGTTTGCTATGGGCGGGATTTCGGATGTGAGGAGGAAGGCGGACATGGCTCAGACGATGATGTGTTGGCGGGATGGGGGTGATAACACGCGGGCATATGCATGGTCTCTGGGACGGGATATACTGGCCATATCCAACGTGTTTTTGAAGGTCACTTCTTTAGTTCATCGCGACGCTTTCGGAGCCATCTTCCTCTGGGACTTGAAGGACACGGAAGGATATCATGGCAGAAAGCACAGGAAAACGAACATGGGATTGCTTGCGGAGGAAAAGCATTATGGCTGCGGGTATCGGAGCATTACTGGTTAAAGATACCCACATTAGCTTAGTCGAATGACATCGATCACACTTTGAAATGACTTCATGAGATCAACTTGTTGAGGATTGGAATTACGATCAAGCAGCGCTGACTCCTAACGCCATGACCCAGCTCAAACCGATATGAACACCAGTGTCCAGCCCAGCAGCCTATAAACATAAACATTATCTCTTACCAAACATGAAGACGACCCCTCAGTCATCAGCATCGTAGTCATCAACCGGCTCCCTATCGGCAAAGACCATGTACTCTGCCTCAGACTCTTCGGCCGCTGCACCCACAACTACCTTCCATGCCTGACGCACAGTCTCGAGGGTTGTGTCGTCAAAGGCTAGGCTGAGCGACGGCGCCGGAAGCTGCAAGATCTTCCCATCCGTCTTGATAGACGCCGAGCCGCGGGACTGCTGGTAGTAGAGCTGGTACAGGCATTTCGGCGTGTCATCACTCCCGCCGAGTGCAACCAGCAGCGAGTCCAGGGCCGACTGTAGGAGATCCTTTGAAGTGGCTGTAGAGAGCGTCGTCAAGTAGAGCACACCTGATATGTCTGTTAGCTTCAAGGACGACTGAGATGGCTATTTAAGACATGTTAAAAGTGGGTTTGGTAACGAGTGAATCAGACTGTCAGAGGTTGTTATCGTCAAGGCACATGGCTCAGACAATGTAGATAAGTATTCAAGATTTGGATCATCATTTCACTCAGAGGGGAGGGGGAGAACAGGGAAGCTATAACTCACTTTGTCCGGAGGGGCATTCGCCAGTACTGCTAGAGTGGGCGAATGCGTAGATCGGGTGGTCGGATGGAGCTCCATCTCCTAGCCGTATTGATCCCGGAGGGAAAGCAATAACAGCGACGGCAGGGGGCGGAGCTCCTTCAACGACCACCTCGAAGAGAGACCTCAGAGGCGATACGACAATAGCTACGAGCCTGCTGATCTCCTGAGCCTCGTCAGACGGCCGCTCCTCGCCGCCGCGCACCACCAGCTTCGTCTTGACTTCGGTGCCGTTTGTCAGCTGAACCTTGACCAGCTCGTCTGAGGTTGCAGACGGCTGTGCGACCGTCTCAATGCCGGTTCCAAGCATGTAGATGCCGCCGCCCACAGCACCAGCCCGGCAAGCGACCTGTGCGATCTCACTAGTGCCGCCCCACTTGGGGTAGACAGCCGCAAAGCCGGGGCCGAACACGCCGAAGGAGGTCAAGTGTCGATGGATGGTTGCAAGGCCTTCCTCTGTAGAGATGTGTCCATCCAACGAGAGCGACAAAGCCATAACATACGCCTGGAGCTCAGCATCGAATTTGAACTGGTCAGCTAGGAAGGCACTCAGCGGCTCAGCGGCTCGCGGCCGCCAGACCTCGCTGTTCGGCTCGCTGTTGTAGTCGAGTACGAATTTGAGGAACTTCATGAGCGACCGCTTGGCGCGAGCAGAAATGGCTGTCGTCGAGAAGACATCCTCTCGCGTGGAAGGTATCCGGATCACTCTTGGCGGTGCTGCCTGGGATGAGGAGTCTGGGGATGGTTTGAAGATGAAGAAGGACCCCACTGCGAGAAACTCGATCTGCCGGTATGCCCGGGAAGAAACAAGTTGGGAGATGAGGGTTGAGCTTGTATGTATTATTTTAGGGGACAGCGCGAGGGAGTAGGATCGTGACGAAGAGAGGCCAGCTCCCTCGGACGGCCGCGATATGGTGGCCGAGCTGAAGATGGACGAGCTGGTCGAGGCGGAGGAAGCCTGCTGTGCCTGCCAGCTCTCCACCTCTTGCAGACTGAACGCCGCATCGGGGCCGCCATAGTACTCTTTGGGGTCAATGTGCAGTAGCTTCTTTCCAGAACGTGACAGCGATCTTCATTGGAGGTTAGTCCTGGATCAGTCAGAGAAGAGCACGACGTGACGTGAGCGCCCGGAGGACAGAGAAGAGCTTACAAAGCAAGTAAAGACTGCTGCAGACCTGTGCCGCATATCACCACGTCCCAGATGGTGTCACTGAGAGACTCCATCTTGTATCAAGTGGCAGCGACGTCGGTTGAGACAGTCTTTTGGCTGAAAGCAATTGTGTTGGGACAGGAGTTGAAAAGTCGAAGCAAAGAATTTATGGACGTGACGTCGAAAATAATTGCGCTTGCTCCAACAGCTCAATATAACGATGACCCGGTTAATACGATAATTAGTGGCGCTTCCGGCACTTCGGTAAGACAATGACCCGACAAAACGATTTCCTCTGCCCCCTGCCCCGCCATTGGTGCAGCTTGGATCATATTTACGTCGCGAAAAATAAATCTCGGTTTTTCTCTTCTTCTCAACCATCCGCTCAACAAGGTACGTGATCTGCTGCTTGCACCCGACAGCCTTTGTGGACCGGGATTGCCTTTCAGTAGGTGATTCAAAGTTGAGCGGCAGATCGATTTATTCTCCTCCCGTATCTCCTGCCTTGGAATCGCAACCTGTGAGGGCGGGTCGAAGTGTCGAGACATTCTTCTAGACTTTGTGAGAGAGATTCTGTGACCGTCGCTGGATGCTTTCCGGGCTACTTCGCTTATGCTGGCTCACATGTCTTCCTCAATTGTCCTTAATGTCAAGTGAACCTGGTTCGAATGACTTGAATGCAAAGCTTCATGTTCGTTCAGCGCAGCCAAGCCGGACTGGCATCAAAATCAGTAGTGATTCGTAGTGTCCTTTACAATGACTTTGTATTGGCCGGGTATCAAATCTATAAACCTCCAAATTTTTTTGTCTACCGTGCTTCGTTCCCTGAGCGGATATCCCTGAGCGATATCACTTCGTAGGCATAGCCGTCTTGAAGTCTTCCCATCGTCGCTCAGCCATCCCAACAATCTCCTTCATCAGCTCCGGCCCGACAACGACACCGCCCTTCTTCTCCAAACTCCTCACTCTCGTCTCCCCCGAGCTCTTATCCACCACAACCGTAACACTCTCCTGACAGATACCCTCCTCCAACCGGTCAGGATCAAGCAACACCCAGTGCTTCCCCTCCGCGCCGAGATGCAAACCCTGGTCCTTCTCCAAGAACACCGCAGCGCTGCACGCGATCGGCAGCCCGGAAACACTGAGCCCCCTCCTCTCACTCCTCTCACACACCGCCATATCCCGATCGACATCCCACCTCGCGAGCGGCAGCTCCGTATCCCTCAGCGCCGCCACGACCGCCGCCCACGCCGCGTCGAACGGGTTCCCATCCAGCGACACGAACAGCAGGTCAATGTACAGCGTCCAGTAAGCCTTCAGCTCCGGCCCCGTCTCGCCGCTTTCATCCTCCTCCTCCCGCATCTCCTCGTCCCCCTCCGCGTCCCGTCCCAGCGGCTGCTGCCGCCGGTTCCAGATCTTCAGCTCCTCCGCGTCCACCAGGCCGCACGAGTGCGCCAGCTCGTAGACGCGCGTGCTCAGCGTCTGCGCCAGCGACGTCGGCGGCCCGCCGGGCAGCAGCTGCGGGGCGCACCCGGTCGCCAGCTCGATGTTCGGCACCAGGAGGTCGTACTCCCTCAGCTCGCCGCGTCCCGTGTCGGGGGGCGTGGCCGTATCGCCGGCATTTCTGGGCCGGTATTGCGGGATGGATGTGACGGGCAGGATCTCGCCGCGCACGCCGCAGATGACGGTCGTGTCGCCCGTCCTCACGACGGCGCTGCCGTGCGCGTGGGACAGAGATGATGTGGAGATTCGCGGGACGCGGGCCTGGTGCGGCGCGCGGCCGTTTGTGCGTGTCGAGGGGATGGAAGGGTCGGTTGGGTTGAGGTTGGCCAGCAGGAAGGGTTGTGGCGAGAGCTTGGCGAAGGTTGTGCGGGGGAAGGTCAGCGAGGCCGCCATGGTTGGTTTAACGGACTGACTGGCCCGAATGAAGGTATAGAGCTCGAAGAAATTAAATGGCTGTGGCAATGGGTGCGAAAAATAGAGCTGAAGGTTACTGGTGTTGGTTTTGTGAAGCAAAGAAAGTTCAATTGGCTTCAGCCTTCTTGGTGGGGTTTCTGCAGGGCTGACGCCACGCTAGTTAGTACACGCCCTCCAAGAGTCCAAGCTCCAAAGTACTGTAGTCCGCTGCCATTGCCATTGATCGTCTGACCGAGTCGACGTGAATGACTCTTGTTCTTACCTGTAACTGATCATGCCAAGACCATGTTAAAATATTCTCTCTTGCCGTATCTTACCGACTGGCAAAAGCTTACAGGGGTCTCCAATGACCACAGTTACCAAATGAACCGTACGAAGATCTCAGTCGCCTACCCTGTCTGGATACCTTACTCAAAGTCGAACATGCTCACAGACCAGACACTTCTCCAGAAAGAACCAACAGGAAACCAGGTTTTGCCTATCTGTCCAAACTCCTGCCAATGCAAGTCTCGACACTGCCCTGTGTGTGTCTTTGTCCCGCCCAGAAACCGCCCGTTGGGCTATTAATATACATACACCGTACCATCCATCCAAAGGCAAGCAAGCCCCTTCGTGCCGGAGCGCACTCACTCCAATGCCTGGCTCGCGGAAAAGAAGCCCCGCCGTGTATTACAAACAGAAATTAAAGAGATTGTATAGGTAGAAGAGACAGACGCAGGCACCCGTTCAGCTCTCGGTTCAGGGCGGATGCTCCGACATTCAGATGTAGTTGTGGTGCCTATGCGTAGAAGGCTTCAACAAAGTAGATGATGCCAAAGACGAGGAAAGCAATAGCTCCCCCGACAGTTACTAGAACGAACTTGTAAGTATGAAACTGCATGCGTCACGCCGAGGAGAGGTTGTAGACTTACCAACTTTGAGGCTCACTCGACCAGCGATGGCCCGACCTCCGACGACAGCAACTCCCGTACAACAACCGTGGCCCAGAATCGCACCCAGCGTAACCCACCAGTAATCCTGCCCAGCAGCCATGGCAATCGTAGCAATCTGGCTCCGATCGCCCCACTCTCCCAAAAACGTCATGACAAAAGTCTGCACCCACGCGGGGCTCAGAAGGAGCGACAGCAGGTTATTCAGGCCCGACAGAAAACCCGAGATGGCCGAGCGGCTGGGCGACGGGCTCCGACCGGGCGAAGTGGACGTGCTGCGCGGCGGAGTGGGAAAGCGGGACTTTGAGCGCGACTTGCGGCTCCCGAGGCCCATCTCGAGCGCGTAGGGCGAGACGTTGGACGACTTCCTGCGGCCCTGCTTCCGCGCCAGGTTCTCCTTCTCCTCGAGCTCCATCTCGACCTCCTGCATCTCGGCCGAGACGCCCTCGTCCGGGCTCATGGCCATGCCTTCGCGGAGGAGGCGCGCGCCGAAGACGAGGAAGAGGCCCGCGGCGAGGAAGTTGGTGATGCGCTTGGGGATCAGCGTCGGGACCGCGTGGCCCAGCACGGCCGACAGGATGGTCATGGTGATGAGGGCGCTGAAGGCGGCCGAGAAGACGACCAGGCGGTCGTGCTTCATCGCCATGAGCGCCGCGACGAGGAAGGTCTTGTCGCCGACCTCGGAGAAGAGGATCATTGTCAGGGAGAGGATGAAGGAGTGGAACGGCCGGATGATGCCTTCCTGCTCTTCCTCCACGGGCGTCTTGGCCGGCTTGGTACCCTTGGTGACATCCAGGTGGTCCTTGTTCGCCGAGTCGGGCAGAGGTGGGGATTTGTCGTGCGTCTTGCCGGGGAGATCTTCCGGTTTCTAGGAGAGGGGAGTGTCAGTTTCAATTCGTAGTCAAAAGTTGACCTCGACAGGTTCCGGCACTCACATCAAGGCCTATTACTTCCTCTGCCGTCTTCGCATCCGTCTTGCCCTTCTGCTTGACCTTGTCCTTCTTGCCGTCCTTATCACCACCCATGATCTTCTCTTCCTCGCTGTGTGGCAGTGGCGGCGCCTCCTTGGGCGGATCGGGCCTGTTTTCGGTCTTCTCGCCCGTCTTGCCCTCCTGGGCCTTGCGCGTCTTGTCTTTTTCACTCACGCCGCCCGCAGTGCCGGTCGTCCCTTCCTTGGGCTTCGGCCGATCCTTGTCGAACATGACTCCGTCGTTGCTCTCTGGTATCTTGAGGCCATCGACGATGGTGGGGTCGTCTGGGCGGTCCTTGAGAGGCGGGCGATCCTTCTTGGACTCTCCCGCCTCGCCCTTTCTCAAGTTCTCAATCTCGACAAAGGGCCCCTCGTGAGGTCGGCCATCCTTGCCATCCACCGGAGCGTCTTTGGTGCCGACATCGTATTTCTTGCCAGCTCCCGATCCGGCATTGGTGCTCTCCTGGAATGCGGCTGCTGCGCCGATGTCAGTGTCGGCTCGCGCGTCTCGTGCGTCTGAGGAGGAGGATGCAAGGGCGACACTGGCGGCGAGGGAGGGAATGAGGAGTAGCAGCAATGGCGATCTTTGGTGTCGTAGCCTCATCTTGGTTGGTAGGCAGACCTAAGAGTCCAGTGTATAACGTTTGGGGAATCGCTGAAATATAGGAGGTCTGTACTGAGAACTCGATTGGTTCCGTCGTAGTTGCGATTTGGGATGTGTTTCCTTGCAATTTAAAAGGATCGTGTGATGCGATGATGTAGCCTCGAGCCGCTATTATGCAGGCACCTTGGCTTTGCTCGGGAGAAAGCCTTGCTACCTGCTACTCGGGGCAGGCAATAAGACAAGATAGAAATGCGGCATAGGCCAATGTCGAAAAGGACGACGTAAGAGAGGTAAAGTGATGAGAGAGAAAATGACTTTTCGATGCGAGAGCCTGAACAGCTCTGGATCTGGGCCCACGAGAAAAGGGTTAAGGGACGTTAATCCGCGGCCGCCAATTAAGCTTCTCAGCTGCACCGCCACGCGTAGCTTTTTCCAATATCCCAGCAGTCGAGATCCACCGCCCCTTGCCAGCGAATGGGGAGTCTAACGTAGACCCAATTTTCACTTCATATCGAATTCCTATGCACCTGTAAATTGGATTAAAAGCTTGATTCTTTCGAGTTCACAATGCGAGATGAACCAGATTTAGTGCGATAATGTAACTGTGACGGGACTGACGGAATTCTGTCTCCCAAATGTCTCGCCATTGCTGCGTTACTGCATAGGAGAGCATTCTTGTGCGCTGCCGTTCCGGCCCGTGGTCCAGACCACGCCCGGCGAGCCTCACCCCTGGACTTCAGGGGGTTCTAGCGTGCCAACACCCAACCTGGCACTCTGCGATCCGGGGTAATCGTCCAAAGCCGTCTCACTACATCGGCATTGTTCACACCAGAGGCATGATAAAGACCATCCTGCGATTACACAGTATTCTGCCTTCTTTATTAGCCTTTTTGTGCCTCAAAGATCCTCATGGCAGTCCCGTATCTAAGTAAGCCTCGTATCTGTGCGAAGATAAGCCAAGCTGAAGGAGCAATTGGTGACAAAGTGGTTGTTCGACATCCGGCAGTCATGAGTGACTTCAACAGTATTTGATTTGTACGAACAGAATGCGCGTGTTGAGGCTCACGAAACGAAGGTAAACTAGTTACCAATTACGTTGTAAAACACGTAGGGAGTGACCGGATAGATGATTCTACCATTCATGTTTCTAAGGACGTCTGTTTCTATACCTACACCTGTGGGAGATTGCGTACGTTGGTGCGCAACTACGAGGTCAATGATCACGCAGAAAGCAAAGTAGATACGGGAACGAGGACGAAAGACGACCGCACGAATAGGCGACCACATGAATAGGCGACCGCATGAATAGGCGAAAAATGTACCTTGTAATTCTAGCTAAGGTAACTTCCGTCGAGTACGTACCGATCGCCCACAACAGTACCCTTAGATATTACGATATTACTAGCTGCTAAGTACTTCAAAATCACCATAACCTTAGTAGCCGGCCCTAAATTTTTATAATAAATATTAACGAGAGATATAACAACGAATAGCATGGTCTGTTGGTCTAGCGGTATGATTCTCGCTTAGGGTACACCCTAAAGCCTAGCTTGCGAGAGGTCCCGGGTTCAATCCCCGGACAGACCCAACTTTTGTCTCTCAGACACATTTAGCCTCTTTTTTGTTCAGACTTAATTTAACATATATTATATACACCGTTGTCGCTCCTTCTGGTAGGAAACTGTACTCTAGGCGACATCTCTCAGACCCGGGTGCATCGCTCCTTCCCCGGCAACGTGGCATCGCGGAATCTCAGCATCGCAGCATCTCAGCATAGCAGCATCGCAGCATCGCAGCATCGCAGCATCGCAGGGTCGCTTCATCGCTGTATCGCATCATCGCAGCTTCGCAGCATCGGAGCATCTCAGCTTCGCAGCATCGCAGCATCGCTGCATCTCAGCCTCGCTCCTTCGCTGCATCGCTCCTTCCCCGTTCCCCTGCATCGCTCCTTCTGTTGTTGTTTCGTACATACATCTAGTGTAGCAGGTGCGTTGTAGGTACGTATTCACGGCAGCGAGTTCTCGATAGGTACATCGTACTGTACATGCATGCAGCTCGATTCTATTAGGCATGATACAAATATTTACCTCACGGTCAGCCCCGTCCCCATATCTACAACAGGTATACTCCTCTCTCCCCTGTCCAGCCCATCATCCTCATCCTCACCGGCCGGCAACAGTGCCGCGCCACCCCCATCCCGCGCACTCCACTCCCTCCTCCTCGCCGTCCTCTGCTTAGAGGAGGCCACTCCCCTCCTCCCCAGCCCCCACACCCGCCACCACCCCCACCACACCGCGCCCGCCCCCAGCACCCCCAGCGCCGTAGCCGGGTACGCGTACCATGCGAAGCCCTCGTCCTCGCTGCGGCCGCTCCGGGGCGGCACCCACGGCAGGATGAGGAGCAGGCAGTTGCTCGCGGCGAAGACGGCGACCGCGAGACGGGAGGCGCGGAAGGGGGAGCTCCACTTCTCCGAGGCCGTGGTGTGCAGGTGGAGTAGACCCGCGGACACGGCCACGCTGATGACGGAGACGGGGTAGCCGCCGATGTCCACGAGGAAGTTGTAGATGCGGCCCGGGGGCGGGAGCACGATGACGAGGGTCGAGATCAGCCAGTGGAGGAGGAGGCCGCGGGACGGCGGCGGGAGGGGAGGGGTGGGGGGTTGCAGTTTGGTGCCGTGCGCGGGCTTGCTGCTTGGTGGAGACGTGGTTGTCCAGAAGCGGGTGAAGGGCAGGAGGCCGTCCTTGGCGAGCTCCTCGTTCACGCGGGCCTGCGCGAAACTGGTCGCTGCGATGTTGCCCGCGGCCGAGATGATGACGAAGAGCGGCAGGATGTGCGAGCCTACGCCGGGCCCGAAGACGTTGCGGAAGAAGATGCCGGCCACCACCACGCCGGCGGAGCGGAAGTCGTCTTTGTCGACCACGAGGAAGAAGGCGATGTTGATTGCCAGGTAGGAGATCGAGACGAGGGTGAGCGCGATTGGCGCCGCGATCTTGAGGGTGCGCACGGGGTTCTTGACGTCCGAGAGGACCTGGTTTGCGGTACTGTATCCCCGGAAGCAGTAAATGACTTTGAGCAGCGCCGTGGCGTAGTCGTAGGGTTGCGTTGATGAGCCCGCCCATATATCGGTGAAGTTTCGTTGTGCTGTGCTTCGAGGACCGACGTCTGAAAGAGGAACATCGAGTCTTCGGCCCATTATAAGCTCTCTGTCCATGCCAACACCCATCAGGCCTCCTGCGACGCCTGATAGAACCACAATGACGAGGATGAGCATCTTAGCAACTCCCAAGATGTTTATCAGGCGTAGACCCAGCTTCGGATGCTTGGCGTGGATATAGCAGAGTCCTGATACCGTGGCTACTGCGATGGCCCTGACGTTCCATCTGTTTGGAGGAATGTCAACCGCATACAGTGCGTACTCGCCAAGGACTATTGCATTGGGCGCTGAGAAGCCTAGCAACACGACATAGGCCATGAACATACATGTGGCAAGCATGTAGGGCCGTCTAAAGATGCGCTCGAGGTACACACGCTCGCCGCCGCTTCGTGGTATGGCAGTGCCGAGATCCTACGGCGTATGTTAGTCTACGGTTCGCTCAAGTCTCCAAGGCGGACATACCAGGTATACAGCAAGTCCACAGAATGAAATCAGACTACCGATGATCCATAGCGACAACGTCATGCCCACCGACCCAACTCCTGCGAAGATGGCGGACGGCACTGTGTATGCCCCGACGCCTACTGTTTTTCCGACGATGATATTGATGGCCGATATGACACCCAACTTTCCTTCGTCCCTTGGAGGTGTACTGTACGCAGCACCGGGTGATGGTGGCTGGAGAAACCATGTCTGATCGGTGGGAGACTCGTCCGAGACCGAGCTCCGTATATCAATATCGCGGCCGTCGTCTCGCCGTTCCCATATTATGCGTGAGTCCTGTGTGCTGACGTTGATTGGAAAGAAGCTCGGAGGCTCCAGATACGGCGACTTCACCGTGGCTGCGCTCCTCTTGGTGTCGACATCATGTGACGGGCGCACCGGTGAGCGACATGTGAGATTGAAGGAGGCTTGTAGGGGTGAGGCGGCTGTTGATATGGCACCGCTTATGAAGGAGCTAGAGAACCGTCTTGGCGCTGGTGTGGACGACAGCGGTGGTGGCGCCATTGGTTCCTAGCGGCGTGGTGTGTGAGGCCAGTTGCTAAGGGCTGGGTGTGTGCCACCGCCGAGGAGCGCTCGATTGAGCAAGTTTTAGGAGAGGAGAGGGGAAGAGTAACTTGCTCAACTCATGCGTGCAAAGGGGGGAAAGACACGGAGAATTATGTATATGTATGAGCTTTGACACGGACTCAGCAAACTAGCGGATGGAGAAGAGAAGAAACAGCGGGATCTGCCAAACTTCACTTGCTATTTAGCAATTTTGTGTCCCAATAGCTCCGAGTCCAGAAGAACGGGATCGAGACAAACGATAGGCGATGGATAAAGAGAGAGGGATAGATCGAGAGAGCAGAAGCAGGTCACAGGAGTCGATGATCAAAACGGACTCCTTGGACACTCCTTGGACCAAACCAGATTCGCTGCGAGTCCGGCATCTCAACCTTTCCCAACAAACAGGCTCGCACCTCGCGAGGCTGCTGGCTGATCTTCCAGGGCACAAGAGCGGGGGTTGAAGAGCAAGAGAGTCCAACGAGAGCTGCCAGCTCGACGATTGGCCATCCCTGATTCCGCGAGGGCGAGAGCTCAGAAGGTCGGGAATGCTTGGCGTGATCGTCAGTCGGAGCTGGGGGCTGAAACTTGGGCATGGAAGATGCACAGTCCAGAGAATCCCCGTATGAGTGATGTATAAATACTGCAAGATTAGCCGTCACCACTCAGGCGGTCAACAAAGCCAAGAGGATGGCAGGAGACAAGCTTTTGCGGGTTCCTGGTACCGCAACTCACAGCAGCATCGATGTTGTCTTGGCACAATGGACGTTACAGCTCGCCGCCTGAAACCCGCCTAACTGGACGGGATGCTGTGGGGTCGATTGCTTATCCTGTTTCAGGCTTGGCGTCGATTTGACCAACGCTTCCTTCCACATTGGAGGCTACCTTACCTTGCTTACCTAAGGTTCATCCATGGTAAATCTTGAGATACCTACACGATTAGAGACGAAAGCGTTGATCAAAGTCCAACATGAGCCAGCAGATTTTGACCTTATGCTCTGAACATCTTCTCTTGCCGGGTTGCCGAACAGATCACAGTCTACCCGTTCGAAGTGGTGCTGTTCGAAACAAGAAAAAAAATGAAATCATGGATGGACTCTGCCGAAAGTGCCGTCACCTTCCGTCACAGCTGGCACAAGCTAACACGCAGATGTCGGTTTTGCTGAAGGAAGAGTCGCTGAAAGGTACAGAATGATGAGCTCTCTAGTGCACAGTAATGGCTGCAGATGACCAGTCCGCCTAAGTAGCAGAGACGCAAACAAGTTGCACGTACAATACAGTATCAAACACAATCCGACATAATGACACCCTGCCGGCCTCCTCACTGTGTTGCCCGCTACCCGCTTCAGCTCTCCAGTCTCAAAATCTCGATTTCTTTGGGGCAATGCCGGGGCCTTTTGTCCTCTCTGTGCTTCGCTTTCGAGCCGGCTGCGAGTCTGATCCAGAGCTTAGCGAGCTCTCGCTCGACAAATCGGGCATATATTCGTCCTCAGTCGACTCGGCAGCAGCATCAACGAGATCCATGAAATCCATCGATTCATCCGTGCTGCTAGCCACTTCGTCTAACGGTTGCTGGTCCGTCCAGCCAGACGCCCACACCGCCTGTGACCCTTCAACACCCTCCTTGCTGGTGTAGTCTTTGCTCCAATCTTGCAGGCCTGTCGCCCTCTCTCCCGGCTGGGCGTGAAGTATCTGTTCAGGGGCCCCGAGACTCTGCCGATGTGCCGAGACAGATGCTGGTAAGGCAGTGCTAGGGGCGCCAGCTATGTTCGATGAATGGTAGTAAGAGCTGGAAACAGCTGTGTGAAGTACTCGACTTCGCTGCTCAGCTTCTTTGATCTCGTAGTCGCTGAGTTCCTTGCTGTATCGATTCCACGCCGCCCGAATTGCCACTCGACGATGAGGACCTCTTCCCTCCCAAGCAGACTGCAACACCCAGGCAGCATTGTGCAGAGCAGCCGGAGTTGTGTCAGGCAGGATGTCAAATCAGCGGACTTGCCAAAACCAGTGCAAAATACGAGTAATTCCAGTAACAAGTTAACTTACTGCTCCGACATCCCTGTGCGGCCTGTCTGCATGTTTAGCACGGAGCATCGTCGTTACGGCCCGGCTGGTTACGACAACCAGAGAAAGGCTTCTTGCGCCGCGACGATCCCATACGCCGAAGGCACCCCATACAGGCAAGACCTCTGAGCTTGTAACCGAGCCTGCTTTTAGGAGAAGGAGAGATGCTATCGACGGACTGCGATATGTGGTTTTCAAGCGCGGGAAGAGACTCCGCGTTAGAAGCCTGGCTCTTCCCTTTGGCAGCAGTATATTGTTCATGTCTGGAATCAGGCGTCTTTACTTGGTCCTCCTTGCTATTGCTTTTGCCATAGAAAACTGCACCAGTTGGAGCTGTCGGTCGAGGCAAGTTTTCCTTATGTGGCCGCCCTTCTGGGGCAGCGATTCCAGCCGCGAGTTGACCTGCTTCAGAACGGTCCACAGGGTTAGGACACTTCTTTCTCCGCTTCGGACTCGGAGTGACAGGATTGCCTGGCTGTTTCTCAGTGATGATCGGGGTTGAGGGCTTCTTGCTGTCTTCCGCCTTTCGAACTGGACGCCAGGAGTGATTGAGGGAGCCAAAGCCTTCCTCATATCCTTTCGCCGCAGTCCAATGCTTCGCAGGCGGAGACCCCTCCGGACTTGACGAGCCTGTCGAGCCCTCACGCTCCGATGAGATGTTACTGCCCATTTCAACCGTTTCCTACTGAGGAAACAGTTAGTTCTTTCAGTATTTCATGCACGATAAAGGTTAGTCTCACCTTCACAGTCTCACGGTTTTACACGATTTCTGTACCCGAAACAGCTGATAGCAAACACAGCATTAGAAGGACAGCGACAGAAAGCAAGTTTCAGAGAGGTGCAGTCATTCGTCTGGTGATGGCGGGAGGTGAAGAAATGAAGCAGCGTTCCAAGGATTACACGTCAACCCAGTTGAAGAGCGAACATCAAGACTGCTAGAGATGGAGATTAAGTGATACGCTTCAGGACTAAACACCCGACTGGAAAGAGGTGAGGTGATGGGCTGGTGATATGCAAATTGACCGCGATAAGGCCTCGCAAAGAAGAAAAGCTAGATAGCGAGTACGTCCATAGTGTCGGCATTTGACTCTATTACCAAGTCCCTTGCTTCGCCTATATCTCGCCCATATCAGGCATGGCTCTTTCTGCTCCTTCCGTCCAAGACACCCTTCTTGCCTTTTGTTCGACGACGCGCATCCCCAAGAAGCTCTCCGCAGAGTCCCAGGCGACAACCCACTCAGCCTGACCAGGTTCTGGGCGACCCAATGGCAGAGTGATAACCGAACAACGATGCTCAGATATGAGCTCCAACACTAACAGTGGCGTAGCACCCTCGCCATCCCAGAAAACGACGCTTCAATCGGGATATATACCCCCTTACAAGGAACTCGCAGCCAACACCGAACCAACCTTCACCCTCGTGCCAATAAAGCAACAGTGCCACAACCTATGGTCCCGGGGTCCGAGTCAGGATCACCGTGGTGCTGATGCTGCTCAGCTACTATTGCCACTTTGAAAGAGGGCAGCAGTGCTGGTCTAGGCGCAGGCGACCTAGGACGAGAAGTGAGTGAGAAAGGTGATGGCAACGGGAAGCACAGGGAGGAACAGCAGCGCCAGGACAGCGAAAGGCGAGCAAGCGAAAACGAAGCGAGCTTCCTACTCTGGCAACTTTGCAGAGAGCGCGCCGACCGAGGCTTTGAAGATGAGTTGGTACACGCGGGACTGCACGGCGGACCTTCTTTCCTAGAGCGATGTCGTGGGTCCTGTGGGCAACGAAACGATCTCGGGGACTGGTGGCGATGCGTCGAACATGACGTGCTCTTTCGTGACAGGACGGAAGCTGTTGGGAAGTGTTGTAGCTCCTGAGAACTTGTGTATTGCCCCGTTGTTAGAGTTACGTATACCTCCGCGGACGGCAGGAACAGCTTCGGCGGCTTATTCGCGTACTATCGTCGTTTCGCTATGGCCCCTGTCACTGGTCACCCTCTATTCCACGATACTCCTGCGAGGTTTGCGGAAAAGCTGACCTGGACGAGGACGAGGACGGATCAGAGCGATCCCAAAGACGGCGAATGTGTCGTCAGACAAGTATCTCATGGTTGCAGAAGGAACTCCTTGCGGCTCCATATGGCAGTTCCGGCGTGGCTCCTCAAAAAGGTCGGCCTGTCTTGAATAGACTCTCCCGGTCGTTAGGTTTAACCATGTTTATGTGATCATTGACTCTCCTGATCTACTCCCAACATGATGAGGCAGAAGTGACTCAAATCGAAAGAGTCTAGTCAACCCCAAGTGGTTAGCATCAGTTTAGTGTCATGTTGGTAAGTTCCAGTCGCGATCATCATGCCATCCATTCAGCCGCCAACGCATTACAAGGTAGAAGAAAAAGCTTACAACCCAGTGTATGGCATTCCATGCCATACCAAAATTTCGGATGGCTCTATATGGAAGGTCCGCTGCCACACCAACAGGGTCTAAACTTTATGGCCTAGACATTGCTATCGCCCGTAAGGATCTGTGTAAGCCCACGCCGCCCCGATATTGCTTACACATGCATGGCCCGAACAATATATACGGACGTCAACATCATGAATTTCGATAGTGCCTCAGGCACGGTGGCGGATGTCAAGACGACAAAATTGGGTAGCAACACACCAGATCGTCCGTCTCCCTTACTCATGGCCCCGATAACGATATTCACAGAAGACGTGATTGAACATGAGTGTGTAACCAGCAGGCCAGCGAAGACTCACTGTGCTGTAATTCTCGGAGGTACTGTGCGACCCTTCCAGTAAGGAATGCCGAGATGTTATCTAGGCGCTTTGGCTTTTGATAGGGCGAAAGAGACGCGGTGCATGTGGGAGTGTGAAGCATACCATACCCCAATGAACCCGCAGGCGATTGGCCAGGTTCCGAACATTTGTGCCTAGGCGTTCAGGGAAGAAATGAGATCGGGTCGACACATTGTATAAAGTCCTCGCGTTTCGCAAATGCTTCTAAAGCAGTGATCCGAGAGCCTTATCCAGGGACCGAGAGTCGCATATGCTGGGCGGTCCAGCGCCGGCTTGGCGCGGCGCGGAGCGGTTTCACCAAAAGCTCATACCCGATTACCCACTTCCGAGAAGGGGGCCGGCCGAAAACCACACATCTCGGGTGCGAAGCGAGCGGAATATGCCCGCAGACGGTGAAAACAACGGAGGTCGGGCGGGGAAGAGCGCACCGCGCGGTCAATTTCGCCGCATGCAAAGACGACGTATACAGGGGGGTGTTGCTTATTAAAGCAGTCAACGCATCAGAAATGAAACTGCGGTGAGCCCAAAAAGGGGCAGAAGTGTCCAGAGATACGCCACGAGGCTCACTTTGGGGCAACCCGCTAAATGGGGTTCGAGATCATGTCATCATGTATGCAGCTCTGCGCCAGTGGAGGATCCGAAGGAATGGTTCCGCTGTCAGCGTAGGGCAGAAGAGGAGCCCATGATCTGACGAACCGCAGACCGTATACCGTTTTGGGTAGGCTGACGCCAATATGGCAGATTGCCGAAGAACTTCGCGGTCGGCTTTCATGCAATCCGTCTTTATCTCCGCCTAAGACAATAAGCAAGGTGCAGAAAGCTCTTACTGTAATAAACGCACTCGTCTCGGCAAGGAAACCGAGGCATGCCAAGGGGATGATTAAGAGGTGAAACGGATCGCGATGAGACGATGGGAAGGGGGACTTGATTGATTTAACCCCCAAAACTCAAATATCATCTGGAGAGCATGTTCCCATCAGCACTAGCATCAGAACCTTAAACCGACTCAACTCAGGTGGGAAATTGGTAGGAAAAAAGTGAGACCAGTCAGCTCTCAGCTGTAAGCTTCGTCAGAGCAGTCAGATACCAGTACGCATCAGGACGTATAGACGGAAGAAGTAAAAGATGAGCAAAGAACAACCCCAGGACCAGTGACCAGTATCGGAGCCGCGCCGGCCTGGTTCTGGGCATTCAACCGTAGACTTATTCTGGTACTCAATAGAAGGGTAGCTGGTCACTGCGCCCCTCGTCAGTCAATGGCCGGCGGATTGAATAGGGGACCAAGGTTCCTCGAGGTTCCTCTAAGTACACGCATAAGGTTTTGGTACTGCCGCCAATCGCCATCTTTGGTCTGCGAGCATGACTGTAATACTACAGTAAGGAGGCCAAGAGGTGCCGGGGTGTGTGTAACCCAACAACAAGCGTCGGAGACATTTTCCGCACTTGTGGTTGGGCGGAATGACTCCTTCGACGCTGCTTAGCTCTGTTTGTGGTAATCGAGCTCTCTCTCGGCGCCACGGCTCCCAATTGCACCCCGACAGTTCAACGGCCGAGTTCGATAGTACCGCCAACACCAACACGTTTTGGTTTAAGCTTGCACTTTGCTGCCAGTGGACTGACTATGATGCTAGAAGCGGGTCTGGGCGCGCCTTCAAATGCATGGTGGCCTGACGACAAAGTGATAGAAGGGTTAAGCTAAGGATCCTTGTCTGGGGGGTGGCTAGCAACCTAAGAGAGTATCGAGCCGTAGTGCAGCAGGCGTGACGCACGTCAAAGAGGCTCATGAAATTGAGGTTGCTGACGACTGCCGTTGGTAGTACGTATGTACGTGTGTCCTCGGAGATGCGCTGCGAATGCGAGGGGTCCAATTGCCAAAGCCGCGACAAGCCACACAGGCGAGAGTCGGGGAGGTGTATTGAGCCGAACTGAGTGTAAAAGATGCGTTTGATGACAGGGCGTCTGGGGTGGTCAATTTGAGATTCAAGGGTCTCCTGCAGGACTACCTACAGTGCTGCTGCTGCTGCTGCTGATGCGGGAAGAGATAAAGGGATACGCCTGTAAGAGTTGAATCCCCAATCGTATCCATCGTATAGCGGTGCTCACCGATGAATGCTCGGTTCCCCGCAACATGAATCCGAAGACGGGACGGGTTTAAGCGTTTGGCTTCGGGGCGAGTCAACGGGGCATTTGTCCGAGATGAGCGCGCTGCAAGGGAGAAGCCGCGAATACCTTATCATAGTGCGCTACCTACTGCGTACAGGACGTCAAGCACACTAAGTCCGGCGTGACGCTGAGAGCTCGAGATGCCACGTGAGTTCGCAACTTCAGACGCGAATCTGGCTGTCTCAAGCTTCAAGAATGCAGAATGGCGATTGTCGATTGTGTGGGGTGCGGGGAAGGAACGAACGAGGCGCCAACCTGTGACCTGCCCTTGCCCTCCTCCAGCAGCTCAGCTGGAAAGTGGGATGGCGGTCTTTCACCAAAATGGGCAAAATGGAGGATTTCAAACCTCATCGGTGTCCGCTCTGCAATGATTTTCAATCACCAACCGCAGCTTTCTAATCAGCAGCAGGGTTTTCCACCGAGGAGTTGACAAGCGTCACACTAGAAGCATCTAGGTTGGCCGTTGAGTGTTTAGTCACACCCACTTTAGACAAATCACGAAAAAGGGAACCGAGGATTCCCCACATATTCACTCACTGTTTCAGCGGACGGGCACTTTCCATTGACCGTCGCAAAACGACATGACTGCATGGGCTCTCTTCAGGCCGCGCGGGTCCCTTTTTTCGATTAACATGGACACACAGCCAGCGCGCCCGGCCAAGCTGCGCCGGCGCGACGGCGGAGTTCCTGTCGAAAGGCAGATGACCAGCTGACTGCCACTGTCCAAGACGCCCAGAAAAGCCCGTCAGATGACAGGCAGGGCGCATGCAGTCAGCGCATCCTGATCTTGAATCGACCCCAGTACTGCGGTAAAGCGGTCGCTTCAAGTAGAGGTGTGTTCGGCCGACCGGTGCTAACGACCGGAGTTACGCCTGTGCGCCTTTGGACCCAGTACTGTGTAAAGCTTCGGCAACTTTTTGCGGTTACCTGATGGGCTGGGTAACACCGGGGACTCATCGCTCCCGAATAATGTTTTTGCAGGTGAGCATAACATATATCCTTTTGTGTGTTTAACGGCGTGCGTAGTGTTGGACTAATGCTGGAGATGTCGCCAAGCACAAAACGTGGTCTCGGAGGTCACCCATCCCGTATCTGGTAGTTTTATGTGCATATGCTGCAGAGAGACACCCTCGATCCAGCAATTTCTATGCGCGCGTTCCACAGTATGCGCCGAAGTCCGTTTGTGCCACTCTCAACTCCGTCATTACAGATGTACTGCATAGTACACGTGTGAGAAGCTGCTTGACTAGGTAGGTAGCGGCAAACCGCGACCGTCCGGAAATATGCCTATTGGGAAAAAGGTGCAATTCACAAAATCGCGACAAGGCCGACACGGCAATCGATCGCCCAATGCCGGGATCGAATGGGCCACATGATCAGATCATACAATCAATATGCAGGCCTTGTTATGCATAATGGTGCAAGTTATTTCTAGGTTATTCATGATGTGTCCAAGAGAATAATCCGGGATTTCGAACGTCGATCTGAGTGTCTTCCTTCGATCTGGTCCAGGGGGGGAATTCTAGTGAACTCCTCCAGGCTGAAAAGTCCGACCGTCCGGTCGCACAGTCAACCGCCCGGAACGGCTGAAAACTTGGGCGCGAGGCCGCGGACGCGCGCAAAAAACACTTACACACACCAGCGCTTGCTCCGATGCACCCCATGGATATTCCAGGGCTACACACACTAGCCACCTGGGATTGTGCGTCCACGGTACCGGCACGGGAAGCAGGTTAGCATGGGTTTGGACACGCGCACGTTTTGCACAAACTTGGCGCTGCACAAATGACGAGGCTGGGGGAGACCTTTTTCGTAACCCCCTTATGAAAAAATGAAAGCGTTCCTACGGAGCGGGCGATTGCAAGAGCCCGAAGTCCAACCCCTGAAATGCATTTTCTAGCACTGACGTTACCGGGGCCGGCGACCCTTTTCTCGCCGACGGCTTACTACCCAAGTTCCATACTGGGCCACTCGGACCCCCGCCGCCGAGCATTTTCACATAACAGAACGGCGGAAGTTTTAGTTAGGGGGCTTTTTTGGCTGATCCTTGTGAAAATGGAAGTCCGCATACGAATACGTTGTGGCTTTGTGGACGCGGCCAGACGCCAAGTTTGTCGTCGTCTGAAGAGAACACGATTGGCGCTCGACGATCTGAAGGAAGCGAAACCGAGGCTGATGAGTTGCCCTGGTGTGGGACCTAATTGGGTAGATCGACTTTTACGGTTCTGCATCCGTCGTTTAAGCGGATTTGCGATGCGAGGTGGGGGTCTCCAGGGTTCAGAATGCCTTAGGTGCTCTGGATGCTGAAGACATGCGGAATGTTGCAAAACTGAATGCAGCGAAAATGGTAGTGAATTTGCATGCCTTTCGAGGCTGTGATAGATATGCGATCTCGTCACGTCAGGTAGCATGCGAAATGAGAAATGTAGAACGACGATTGCTTGTACCGCATTGACATTGAAGGTGCCATTAACTTCCATCTTCGCTCGTCTCCAGTAGTTCCTACTATGGTACAAGTCATGACAGCCCCTGTGCTTTTTGCGCACAGTAAGCTTGCAGCCCAAATGAATAGAATGACTGCGCCCCCCGAAAGCAACACCGAACACCCTGCCAGGAAACCCAAAAGAGATTGTCCCAGACTCCTCTTGCCGTGCACCTCCATGCTCCATGCCCAATTGGCCAGCTAGCGTGCCTTCGTATCTTTTGTGGCTTGTCTCTCACACTCGAGGAGAGAGTTGACGTCGTCTAGAGTCGTAATTGCTCTGCGTCGTAGCCTGAGTAGATCATGGGATCCCCCATGCCCATCATCACTTCGGGGTTCGCACACGACAGCACGTGTGGTTTGATAGTGCCAAAATTTGACTCCAGAAGGCCTTGATTTAACAGGTCCATGTTCATCGTGTTCATGGCGAGGTACGGATCGGCTGGGAGTAACCGCTGGGAGAAGTCCATCGACGTAGGTCTGCTCATCCACGAGTCGTACGAAGCTGGTACGCTGGGTGACTGAGACGAAAACGTATCCGAGGACACGGCCGAGTTTACCTCGAACTCGTTGTACGTGAGACTTTGCGGCGACATGGTGACCTGTTGATTCCCGGCAAAGGCCGTCTTCCGGTAGTCGCGCTCGAAATCGGAGTGGTCGAGCTCTGATGAGCTTGCGCGATCCGTCCTCGAGTCCATCTCTTGCTTGATGCCCGAATGACTATCCCTCTCGTGCTGCTGTTCCTCCAGCTGCCTCGCCAGCTCGGCCAGTCCTGCTTCATCTTCGGGGAAAACTGAGTGGACCGGTAGATCTATATCGCTGTTGGGTCGTATGCATCCAAGCTTCGATGCGATGTTGTGGATGATAGGTTGACCTCGATCATTCAACTCTGGCTCGCCCAGGTCCCATTGTTGTTGATTCCTAACCATAGAATACAGCTTGTGGACGGTGGCGATCAGGGCAAACTGTGTGTTTTCTAACACCTCGGCGTAACTGTGACAGTCCGCGTGAGCTTACAACTTTCCGCGACTCGATTGGTAAGAAATAAGGCAAAATGAGCTTACCCTCTAGGTAATTGTTTATATTCAGTCTTTTTCCTCGTCCCAGCGGTGCACACAAGACCGTCGTCCTTGCATCTCTTACATGGGAATTCTCCGTCACACTGTTCCGTGGTGTAAGTGATATGCGCGACAGTGCATGTTGGCCGGGCGGGTGTACCTTTGTCTTCTTCATTCTACACCTCTCACAAGCTTTCCAGACCCTCTTATGCCGTCCATCTACCATAGAGTGGTGGGAGTGGCCGTCGTCGGTTGGTGATGGCGTATGTACGTGGGGATTGCTCGCCCTCTTTGATGCTCGGTGGACAGCCTTAACCGGCTTTGAGCTTCCATTACTTTTTCTTGAGCTACTGGACTTGAGGTGCTCCTCATTAGGTGGCGTAGGTAGACCATCCATCTTTGTGGATTTGGAATAAGATTCTCAAGAGCAATACACCGTTGTTGAGGCGAAGTGGAAGGGGCGTGTAAGTGGCCGGAACCAGAGTGGCAGGAGGCCCGTTATCACGAAGATGTGTAAGCGTGTAAGTGGGATGGAACCAAGACAGCTTCCGTGTGTAAGACGGGAGGGGAGGCGAAACGGGTATTAAAGGATTCTAGAAGAACTCCGAGGACAGGAAGCTGGAGCTGCCAGACGTATATAAAAGAATCGAGAATAAGCCGCTGTAATGACTCGAAGAAAGGATTAATAATGGGGACTGAGACTGGGGATCCTGATGCTGAAAGGGTGCGGACGCTGTGTGGAATTAATCTCTCGGCCTTCCCAAACCGTGGATAAGTGTCGGTGACTTGGTTATGTCCGAGTTGCGGACCAATTTGGCCCTTGTGCTGAGCATAAAACAGTGGGCCCCCGTCAGAAGTCCATCGATGTACTTCTTGTAGTCCAAGTACTCCTGTACCTGCCCAGCTGGCTGGATTAGCTTTGGCCTCGTGAGATCCTGCCGATGCTGGTCTTATGCCTGTTTCCGTGTGCTTGCTTACTCTTGCTTGTGGTTGACGCTGGCGGTAGACGCATCGGTGCCGGAGCGGCGAAATCTTGAGAGGCTGGAATGTCTGGCCGCCGATCATCTACGCCGTACTCAAACAACTAACAACATATTCTAAACTTCATGACGCAGTAGGAGGACGCCGATACTATCGAATATCAGACGTTTAGACATCGATCAGACGATGAACTGATGTTTGTAAAAGTACCCTAGTCCATCAAGGTTGCTTGCATACTCACAGTACATTGCAGCAGCCATCCACCCTCTGGACGAGATAGCTAAGGTACTCGGCGAGCTTGGCAGGGCGTCAACTCGCTCAGCAAGATACGGGTCCCAAGCAAACGTAAGGATCCTTGGACATTGGCGCCGAGGTACGGTGGAATACATGTGTCTACGCCATCGAAAGGTAGAGGATTAGTATTGACACTGGGAAAGTGAGTAAGCTGCATGCTCGATGCATCAGCACGACATGTCCCCCGGATTCGCTTGTCGAGCAAGCTAGAAACTCCAGAATTCCGTGTGAATGACGAAACTGCGCCGCGACCCTGACTTTCCATGCTCGTCGCTCTCTTTGGGAATCCCGAGCTATCGCGGAGCTAAATTAGAGCCAAGGGCGTGAGGTTTTCCATTGTCTTTGGTGGTAGAGTACATGCCTCTAGACGCACATTGTGCATTACGGTGGACACGCAAAAGTAGCGAGCCGATGCAAAAGCCGTAGGTGGAATTCAATCCCGCTGCTTGCATAACCGTTGCCCGTTCCCGTTTCCGTGCAGAGTGGATGAATCATCATGATCTCTTTTAGCTGGTACCACAGTAAATCGCCCCACTTGGCTTCGTCTGTCAATGTCAATGAAGAAAGATCAAAGCTTCACATGCTACTCTTTCTGGCACTCCAATCTTTTTAGATATTTTGTTGTTATCGAGGTGATCTCTGTGGATACTTTAGTACAGTACTAGCTGTCCAAGATTGACCTGCAGCTTAGTACGGTGAGCTGAGTTGACATTGTTTCGACCGCAACGCCGTAAGGTGAGTCAGACCGCAATTCTCAACGATGGGTATTCGTAAGTGAAGTCGATCTCGATACCGCCCGCCATTCTGTTGCTGCTGACCAAGGATAAGAATGGCTAGGGTCTAAACTTATTTCGTTACATTCATCGACATGGTGGTATTGAGGCCACATCGCAATGACACGGTCAATACTGCTATGCATAGTACTTACTTGGGTACCGTAGACTCTCAGTTACAAAGTACAATAGGCGACTGTAAAGTACAACGCCGACCGTTGACCGCTCCTGCTGATGCCTGTCTATCTGCAAGGCCAGCAGTCCGCGAACACGCAGATGATTGGACGGAAAGACATCCCAAGGCGACCCTACCATATTCACGTTATGAAGTCCATGTACCCGGAAGATTCTCCGCCTTCGGGTAGGGCGCGACGACCTGTAGCACCATAGCGGCAACGGTGAGATCATAATGATCTATCTAGAACAGGCACCAAAGTTCCAGGTTATCGGGCAATATTTCGGTCAACTACCCTTGTGTTTCAAGGAGGTAGTGACTTCGATACTGGCCAGGGCCATTGTACATACATGTACTCCAACTCGTTCTCCCAAACACCTTGTCAGCTCGCGTCAAGCTTTGTGCACGGCTTGTCAAGGGTCCGCGGAATGTACGATTCAAGACATCTTGACATCTCGAGGCTTCTGCCGGCACTTGGCCCACTTCGCGGCCCCGATGCCGGGTTCCACACTCGCGTTGCCGCGAGGTGCTGCAGATGTTCTAGACGGGACACACCGGCTGCGTCCGTTTTCTCCCGGCATTTCAAACCTCATGACCCTTTCCCAAAAACACCTCAAGTGCTCGATTGGGCAATTGGCAGTTTCCGGGGCGGCGCGGTTATAAACAGGAAATGAGGGCGGCGGTACCTAGTGCAGATCCACTTCGCCCTGCGTCGGCCACGGCACTTCGGCCTCCGATGTGTGCGCCGACAATGACGATGTCACATTAAGTCAGGGCTGAGATTTGAGCCGCAATATGGAATCGCCTTACGCGCTACTCAATGCAGTAGTGTACTATGTAGGGCGCGGCTCTTGCACATGGGGAAATGAGCGATCGATCAGGAAGTTTGTTCCCTCCTGACAGAAATCTTATCCGATATATCCTCGCCTTGCACCATGCTCTTGATGGCATTTGTGGGCTGACTCGTTGGCCACCTTACTGTTACGTCATTCCACTGCTCCGTGCCGAGTGCTACTGCCGTGTTAGGCCAGGCACCTCAGCTGGTGGAGTCCCTGCGGCTGAAATTGGAAACTACGAAACTGCGGCTGAAGCCTCACTTTGACAGCTACAGGTACCCACAAACTTTTGCATGGCGTCTTAGCTAAGGTAGCTTACACAAGCACCACTTAACCTCGGAGTACGTATAACTTCCCATTGTCCGAATAGTTCAGGAAGAGGCTCAAATACGACCGAGTTTGATAACTTGTCTCAAGCGTGGGATGTACCTACAGATACTTAAAGTCACAAGGGAAAAAACATGAGAAAAGAAACTTCTTGCCAGGTATGGCGTCACTGCCCCCACCCAGAAACAACACAAAGGAGGCTCAAAATTCTCATGGCCATACTAGTGCAATGAAGCTTCCTTAGCTCAGGAACAACAAGCGAAAGGTTAGAAGAATTTTCATTTGTTTTGTCTTAATCAGATCGAAATTCGATACTAGCGTTCCCTTGGACGGGCATCTCTCGGTGCCTTACCACCACTTCCCGAGGCCAAGATCCGAGTTTGATCCGCCTTCCTTATCTCGGCCTTCTTCCCGCTTACGTACTATGCGACTTCTATACTTGAAGGCATCACAACCTTACCACCTTGTTGCCGATCTATAACCGTGGACGGCTGAGACCCTGGATCTGCACTGCATTACGCCCGAAGTCGCTACCCGATTCTCATTAAACTTCCTTGGCCTCACCCCATTCCCTGGAGAAATATTCGCTCGCCTAGACCACACCTAGACGTTAAAGGTACCAGGAATGTAAACAGTGAACTACTTGTGTTTTGTTGGGGAGATTGACCTCATCAACGTCCAGATCTCATAGCAAGGCGATCCCTGATGGGAGCCCGTGCTTCATCCGAGTGACTTCCAGATCTGCAGCATTCCTGCTACAGGACCATGCGAACGATATTCGAATCGCGATATTATCCGCTATACCACAATCCTGGACTTTGTCTCATCACGTCAGGTGGCTGGACACTCCGACATCGTTGGCCGGGTGGCCCCGTTTCGAGTCAGGACCTGTACTACCCGATTTCACCAAGTCGAGCCCTCATAGAGGAGGACTAGACACCGAAGAAGGGCCCGACCGGGCGGACGTCGAATGTACTCCCAAGTATTTTCGTTATGTTCCCGAAATCAGTACTGCATCCGAACCAAGGATCCTCGGACTATCTCTTCTGTATTAGGCGGTGCTCAAACGCGACAACAGAACAGGAAAGGCTGCAGAAGAGCCCTTTGAAGTGACTGCGTGGCTTATGCGTTCGACCCCAGGCTGGCGGATCAACGACCGCTTTGAGCAATAGGGGTTGCTGAGGTCAGACACTTCTCTGCGAGAGCGAGACACCACCTACGGTTCATGACAATTGGCGAACTATACGCAGCACGGTTTCTTTGAGGCAGATTATGTTAGGTCCTGAGCCTCATGCGATGCTCAGCTCTGGCTGTTCGCTAGACGCTTTGTTGTCCTCCTTGGATGCTTCCTTTGAGGTATCGACCGTTTTGCAGCGTTCTTTGGCAGGACAAAGACCTTGTCGACGATGACAATGCCTTGTCGTGATTTCACACGCGCCTTTTTATTGCGAACTCTCCATTTTCCGAAGATGGTTATAAGCGGCAGTCTTTTCTCGCCTCCAGCCAACTAGCCGTTCAACGACCTTCCGTTACCTCTTGCATCCTTGCGTACACTGACTTCGAATCCTCTCGACTGCCGCATCTTTCGGCACCGGTTACCATGTGTCTCCGGCCTCGGAAAGTCTATACAGTGTGCTCGCACACATGCGAGCTAGACCAGGAGGACTGTGCTCATGCGGAAGTAGTCAAGGTAACTCGGAAGCTGGGAGGCTTCTTCCTCCCCGTTTGGATGAGATCGTCATGTGCGCCGACGTGGGCCCAGCCCATCTGCACCACCAGCATCGACTACCGCCTAGAGTACGACTTCTGCCCGATCTGTAGAGCCCTTTTCACGGTGTATGGCGACCTGACCGAAGCCACAGTCTTGAGATACTGGGCCTACAAAAACAATCAAAGCATGCGGCAGCCCGTCAATCCTGTGGTCGTCCCTCCGGAAGTACTTTTCGGTCCAGAGGATCACTCCGTAAGCAGTGATCCTCGAGACCTGCGCTTGGAGATGATTACCCTTTCCGATGCTCTTCATATCTGGGACACCCCAGAAGTGTTCAAGGACAGCCTGGCTTTCGCAAATGGAGAGGGTCCGCTGAACCTTGTTGAATATCTGGAGGAAATTCGTTCAACCACGCTGCATAGGTTCGGTCGTGTCGACCTTCCAGCTCTTCGTCCCCTGCGGTCTAGCAGGGGTTCTAACGCTGGCCGAGCCTCGGGCGATACTGAGCTGGCTGGGATTCGACGGAAGTGCGGTCCAGTGGCTCGCGTTCCCGTCGCAGGACGTATGCTGATGGATATGGCCGAACACCTTTCGACGACGGCGCGTGCCACTTCTTACACGTCCCGGTACAAGACAATCACGACATGCGAAGAAGACGAGTTTAAAGATGTCGATCTCGAGTCCCGCCCTCGGTCACCAAAGGGAAAGGAGAAGGCGGTAGACTCTCCGCTGCGAGGTCAGTCTTACTATCGCGAACCAGATAACTCCGTGAAGAAGTCCGATGGATCCCGCAAAGCTAACATAAAGCAACAGCTGCTCGACTGCATGTTTTCCGACGGTGCAGGACCGTCCGGCAGTCATGATCCGGTTACTGCGTCTCCATATGCCGACGACCAACGCTCTAGAGTTGACTCAGATGGCGGTTCTTCCGCTACACGGTCCGATCACAACACGTTGGTACGAGAAGGCACAGTCGCCCGCAAGCCTGTCCTCGTCGTACCCACTCGTCTCCCTGACGAGGACAACACTGCTTCGCTTCGACGCGTGGCGGCTGCGCAGTCTTTTCCCGGCCGTGTCGTGATCGAGCACCCTGTGGTATCGCCTGTACGCTCAGTAGCGGGCGTCATAGAGACTGCGTCCGATTACGACGGCTATCAGTCTGACTGGGAGGAGTACGACTCCGATAAGTCCCCGAGGAAGTTCTCAGATGTCGAGCTTCGGTTCGATGAGATCAGCAGCCAAGATTCGTCCCCATTGATCTCGACAGCTTCCGCTGACCTCGGTGACAGTGCAGCACGCCGCTGGTTTGAGGATTCGACCGACGATGCGACATCCGAACAGACTCATTTCTTTCATCATGCGCCATGGGACCGAGACGGTCCAGACAGGAGAGAGACACCATTGCCAATGAGCTCTAACACCAGCTCCTTCCCCTCTGCATTGAAACGATTGACATCGTTCCGGTCGTCCGACCGACCAGACAGCGAGGTCCTTCCCGTAGAGTTCTTGCCTGCTAGTACGTACGGTGATAATACCGTTGTCCCCCGTATAGGTAGCTCCCCGTCCGATCCACCGGTCCAGCAAGCGGACAATGATCTTCCTGAGGGTCTCGCCCAGCACATGAAGGACATCGACACCATCCTGAACCGCCACTTCGGCCCCTCCCCCAACTCGTCAGTCCCGCGAGGAGGCTGCCACTCCTCTTGCCTGGGTAACAACAGAGCGTCGCCCAGACACGGCACCGACTATGTCCCTCCGTACCCAATCACCCCACCGTGTCCGGAACCTTCCTCGTCGTCCCTAACAGCAAGATCCATCGCCTCCGTAGCCCACCACGCCCGCTCCCCCCTATACTCAAAGCCCACCCGCTACGCCGCGCCTCAGCCCCGCGCACCCCCCCGCGTCGGCACCCCCCAGCTAGCCAAGACGCCCTCGGCCGAAGTGCTGCGCGCCATGTACCGCTCCACCGTGCAGAACAGCGCTTCTTATCTCCCGCACGCCGCCACGCCGCCGGCGGCAGCCCACAGGTCCGAAGCGGGCCGTCAGGCTCGTCGGCGGCGCCGGACGACCGCCGTGGGCGTTGTGGTGCCTCCCCCCGGTTCGTCGAAGCCGCGGCTGTCGCCTGCCCCGAAATCGGCGCCGCCGTTCCCGCGGCGGGCGGCTAGGCGGTTCGAGGAGGTGGCTGCCGTGCCGGTGTGTTTCTGCGCGGAGGTCGGGCGGGCGCGGTGCGAGTGCGCTGGGGTCGGGGAGCCGGTTGTGTGGATGTGAGGTTGTGGAGGGTGTCGGGAGGGTGGTTTGAAGACAGGTAAGTTGTAGTAGAGTGTTCTTTTTTTCTTTTTTCTTTCCTTCTGCGTTTTGGTAGAGGTAGGTTTGTCGTCTGTTTAAGTACTCTTTTCGATCTTCCTAGGTCACAGGTAAGTTAGCATAGAGAATATGGTCCAAGGTTCTTGCATGAAAGGTTGCAAAGCGTCCAGTCATTGTCGGTGATGTTTATGTGCGAGAGAGATTGTGGGCAATGATATCTAGGCAGATGCTCGCTGTTGAGATAGGTAGGCGGCAAAATTCCATCTCATTTTAGACAGGAAAGAAGCTTGAGCGCATCGCCAACATACCTTACTGGTTCTCATAATGTACATATGATGGGAGTGGGAGAGGTCGTGATCAAGTTGACAGAGGCCGATGGGACATGATGTCCACAGGCGCCCAGTAGAGCCCCTATGCGCTACTGGGCGCCCCACGATGCTGAGGTGCCGCCATCGTCTCGCCTCCTTCGCAGGCTACAAACGGACATGATGTTGAGTGTGCTTGCACAAGCCCAGAGAGGAGATATGAGCGAGGACCCTCCCATGTAAAGATAGAAACCAGCAGAGATACAGATCTGCGTTAGGAATCAAGGCTTTCCTGATAACACTACAGTCTACTCCAAGTTTAACTCGACCCAAAGAATGCCCCCACGTTGTATATGCGACTAGAATCACAAGGCACTATACTAACCGTCGCCATGTCGCCATGTCGCCATGTCGCCATATGTGGCTGCTTTGACGGGCATCATCTGCTGTCACTGACTGACATTCATTCGACGGAGACGTCGAGCAGGGCGGCTAAGCAAGTTTCTCTGTCAAGGCAAACCCACGAACGAAGCCCCGTGGGAGAGAATGACGAGTGACGAGGGAATCGCTGCAGATTCTGCTCTAGCCCAAGCGATCCCGAACAGCTCTCGTGTGTCTCCATCGCCGTACGTAATATTTTGGTCTGCAGAACTCTGATCGCCCGTGACATACCGAAGTACACAGTACATAAGTATGTCCACCAACACGAAGTCTTCACCGCCGAGCTGCGTACATGTGCTCAACGAGGAAGGTGTGTTTGCTTCACGGCCTAGTCTCTATAAGCCCGCTTGTGCTGACGCGGACGGCCGCGAATGCTTGGAGTAAGAGCGATGTTAGTTCCCAGGCAGCAGCGGAAGCACTATGCGAAAAAGGGGCACTGTTGACTTTTGCGGTTGTTTTGCACTCTCGAAACCTCGGCCCGGCCCTCTGAAGAGACTTCTCGGCTGACAGATATCGTGAAGATCTCAGGCAGATACGAGGGCGTTAGATCATCTCTGGAGCTCCCTCCTTGTATGTACAGTACATATGCGCCGCCTCCAGGACTGCCAAGGATAGGAACAGACATGTGAGATGTCGATCTGTTTTGGATCAGCAAGTCGGTGTAGTAGAGGAAGCTTGTTACAAGCTTCGGCATGGAGCTGATCGTGATACATAGCACGGTCAGTCTGGTGAGCCGTGTCGCCATATGTGAATTGCTTGAGGCGACTCTAGCCGAGAAGATCGGACTGCGAGATGACGAGGGTATTCCTTCCAGAGCGTGCGATAGGTCTAGAATCCTGTGAGAGGTGGAAGCGCACATGCGCCTTCAATGACTCGTCTCCCCTGCCCTCGTATCAGAGGCCTCCGCAGCCTCGAAGCTCTTACTGACGTCTGCGGCGAGGTAGAATTATCGCAGTAGGGTCGATCCTAGACTACCCTTGAACCAACGCCTCGTAAGGACAATTTGTTCTAGGCTGCCAAGAGATCCCGCGCTGATGCGCGACGGCGGCGTTACACAAGTGGATTTCGAGCACCAGGTGAGATTTCGCCGACAGCAGAACATGCGTGCCCACGACGATGTGGACTTCAGGCACTGTAAGCCCTTTAGTGCATGTGAGATGTCTGCTCAGATCAAGTTGCGGAGTATCCATCTCTACCCGAAACAAAATTCTCCCGTGCGCGAGACAGGCGAACACGAGTTAAAAGTTGCTCAGGTTTCGGTGTCCTTTCTGAGACGTAGCACAGCCACGTTGAGATCCCACTTTGCTGCAGACCCCTGCCTACCAGTGTAGATAGCAGTCTGGCAGATCGTCCAGTCCATGGCTCATGATGTCTGGATATCCTGCACTGTGGTGTTTACGGTTCTGACGATGCAGGTCACAGCGAGTCCTTGGCGCCCAAGCATGTCGAGTTTCTAGCTGACCCCTGAGCAGATCTCGGAGCGTCGTCCTATCGCAGTCGACCCAAGGTTGAAGAACCGCTATTGTTTGCCCTGGTGGATGAGGTGGATACGCATTTGAAATGACTGCAAAGCATGGTGTCACCTGTGCCTCATCCTGAGTAAATGCGTTCGATCCACTGGAGGAATTTCGAATACGAATGGAGGTTTTGACGTGCTAGCCTTCGGCTGAATCCGACACGGTCGTCCTGAAAATCACTAGACCAACCACTAGATCGGGCACTAGACCGAGGCGAACCCGAAGACTGGGCTCACCACAGCGCTTGGAGCGATGAGTTGAAACGTGCAATAACGATGGCGTCTGGCGACACAGGGCACTACCATTGTGGCCGAAGGATGACTGTGACGGGCGGTTTCGAGAGTGGCACAGTCCATGCATTTTTACGGCGCAAGCCACCCAGAAAATTGGCGGAATATTGTCTTTCGTCTGCTCTTGTAGACCGGATGTCGTCGTCTTGCCGTTACGGCACGTGCGAGATGCATTCGGCGCCACCAAATCGCGACGGATCATGGCTTGATGGCAGCATGGATGAGAAGATGCACGCTTAAGTTGCTTAAGGCAGTAAACTGGCCAATCAGACGGGACTTATTACCAGCGTGGTCCAGTGGGGGCCAATAGTTGACTGTTAGCAGTTTGTTAGCAGGCGGGTTGTCTCCGCGAACTTGCACCGAAAACGTGATCGATTCCCATTCTTGGCTAGCGATCTGCCGAAGATGGGCTGGATGGCTTGCGTAGAAAATCTGGGAAATGACCACCCAAAAGAACACCGGAATCACGATGCCGCTGCGCCGTGGCTTGAGGCAGCCCGGGGGAGCAAATGCCCCGAGAGTGTTCGACAGCGGTGAGAAAGTGGAACGCGCTTGTTTCTCGTGCTATTTGAGAGCTAGTTGGTCTTACACTCTCCTGACTCTCCTGACCCTCTCTTACTAGGGGTTTCTAGACATTCCATCGCGAGAAGTGGGCATTCCCGTCGGCCATCTTTGCCGCTGAGGAGGCTGACAGTAACTGATTACTGATAGGCTGCTGCCTAAGAACATCACTATCCTGACGCGTATGTAGGATACGAGGAATTGTCAAGAGTAAAAACGGACACCAACGAAATATACTCAATTGCAGTGCAGGAACTACCTGTAATAAACTTGTTGTAGGTACTGCAGTACAATTACACGCCAGAAAGGGCAAAAGCTGGGGTCCTGGGTATGGCTTGGCCTAGACTGCCTTAGCGTCAACCTTAAAACTCCGGTCACTGGCTGGGATTGAGACATGGATTCCGGCTCGGCAGGCACGATACAGGGCCACCTTCTTGGTTGATCTTCCGCCAATTCGAAGCAAGCAGATCACCAAAGCACCTAATTGAAAAAAGATCAACGCGACTATCGATTCATCTTCTGTATCAGTGTCGTCATTCCCAGTGGTTCAGCTTGCAACTTGCAAATGTTCAATCTCTGCGATTCCCACCTGTCGGCGCCCGTCTTCCGAGGTTCAGCTCGCCATCTGGATATGAGATGGATCGATTTGAATTGATGATGGCGCAGGGAGACCGTGTTTGTCAACCTCGAGCAGGGGTCATTCGAGTTGCACCAAATTCCATCCTTCCTTCGGCAAGGTACCTTAGTAATGGGATGTACCACAGTAAGGCACGATTCATGCCATCGACCCTGGGAAGGTACATGTACTTGGGGTAGGTAGTGAGAGATATCCTTTGAATTCCCACGTGCCGTTTCACCCTCGAGGTTCACATTTCTCCCCCATTTTCTTCGGTTCCACCGACCATCGGCTGGCTGCTTGCTGTGTCCCCTCCCGAATAGAGTCTAGACTCTCCTCTAGCAGGTGCTGAGTACTATGCAGTAGCTTGTCTAGAGATACCCAAACTTTTGATTGTCTTAGCTCTGCGGAGTTGCATGGTGTAACATGGTTAAGCATATTCTTATAATCCTATATTGCTTCCCACATTCCCTTCCCCCCCTCCCTACCTTCGACTGCTGCACTGCAAGAGACCCTCCCATCCGACCCAAACATCAGCACACCTCTCTCTCCCCACGCGGTAAATCCCAAATCACGGTTGCTCTTTTAGCCTGCTTGCCCCTTTTAGCGATACCCTTTTGTGCAACTTCAATATATTCTCGTTTACGACCACCATTGGGGGCGGCATATACCGTTCTCCACGACCTGCAGTAACGTGCCATTCATCTTGCTGAACTGGACCTTCCGGGTTCCCTCGATATATTAGTCTGGCATTACGACCTCACTTGCGTGGGAGACGCCGGAGTAATTCAGCTTGAGATCACGTCCTTTGAGATTTAAATCCAAGACGACCCTTTGGCATCAAGTCAATCGCTATTTCTCGTGCACAACACGACTTGGAAAGCGGAGGAACACGGCGTTGTTGCCCTGCTGGCTGGCATACGGGCACGGGGACTGACAAGCACGGTTTCGTGTCTACGCCGGCGAATAACCTAATCTACTGCATCCTCTTAACACCACACAAACAACGTCAATCACGATGCGTCCAACCACCTCGCTATTACAGCTCTCGCTTTTGGCCCCTGTGGCCCTCTGCTCACCCATCCCCTTTGTCATCCTGGGAGACCTCGAGGCCGTCGCCGGGGCGGCACATCCCCCAGCTCCCGTAGCGGCCTTCCGGCCACAGCATGCCTTACCACGGATTATCCACACTGACTCGGAGGAAGACGATGGACGGGAAGCCCCCATCGACAACAGGCCCATCACCCCCTCGGCAACCGCACAACCCTCCGTGGTCCTGGCGTCACCGCGGCCCATAGCGACAGAGTACCTGCTGTCGCTGGTGCACCACCCCTGGATGCGGAGGAAAGGCTCGGGGGTCCAGCTGGTGAAGCTCCCCGCCGAGGCCGTCGCCGCAGTCGGGTCGTCGTCCATAACCCAGATGGAGATGGGCGTGGAGATGGAGGAGGTGGGCGTGGCGCTTCCGGCCGCGAGGATAGGCATGCCGTGCTACTACGCGAGGCAGGGGCGGGGCCACAACGATGTGCTAGCCGTCAGCCTCATATTCATCTTTGTCGCCGTGGTGGTGGTCGTGGAGACGTTCGGCAGGTAGGAAGGCCCCCTTGAAACGTCCTAAACTACCCTTACTCTTACCAATTACTGACACGACTGGACAGCGCAAGACGGCTCTTCTCCAGACAAGGTGCTATTCGGCTGGAGGCTGAACCGAGCAACAGCCGAGCAAGCACAAGGACAATGTCCGTCCGGTCCGAAGCAGCGGACGCAACCAGCGAGAAGCTGAGCCTCTAGGCGCTGATCGACAGCGCGACGATTTCCTTTCGTATTATAGTATTCGAAGCATCAAAAGGGCGTTCAGAGAGACACTTGTACGTTACGATGACGGGGTTAGAGGGGGCTAGAGACGGTGTTATAGATTTAGTTGGCGGAAGCAGGCATTTAGCTTCGTGATGGGCACTGCGGCCGCTGCTGCTGCTGCCGTGCGACGACGATACTTTGACGTGTCAGGAAGGGATCTGGAGTTTACTTTGTCAAGAGAAGAACGTTAGGGAGCTTCGACGCCCTAGATGTTGGAGCAGCTAATTCGTCGGAGAGTACTGCCAATGCATTTATTTGCCTTGCCAAGGCTTCATCTTACGGACTCGAGCGCTGAGGATATCTGCAGGCAGCTTGCTACATTAACTTGTCGATTGTCACGGGAGTCTCCCACCGAGACGTCTTTCTACTCGACACTTTACGAGCCAGTCCGGCGGTATATGGGGCCATAGTGAATATTGGATACTGTCATCTGTGGACCACTTCCCAGCCAAATTACTGCACAGCCAATGCCATGGCCCAGGAGCATATCGGTCCAGGATTCGACTCATCTCGTTGTTCGACACAGCACTGTCATTCGACCTCCTACGATAGCGGAAGTTCCCATAGGATGCCCCAGATCAGGGCAGGTTTCAACATTTGTAAAGCCTGACTCTTCCTGATCAGCCGCTTTGTATGATTTTGCGCTTCTGGAACCCACATGTTCGGCTGACAGGGATACACTACAAACGTTGAAGCTCTCAGCCCCCAATCACTCGGCCTCAGTGGCACCTACCGGTAATACCAGGTTCCATCGTTAAAAGTCAAGCTTAAGAGGGCGGCCTGTCATGTTACGGCTCCATGCCCGTCGGCATAAGGCATCATCATCTCGAGAATTCATCAGCCCAACTAGATTTCTCTCTGTCGCTCAGGGGAAGCTTGACTCAAGACGATCGAAGTCTCGCAGTGACTGGTACCCTAGGCCAAGCAAAGCCAAGCCCTGCGGCAAGCGATCCATGGTCGCTAACATGACCCGGATGGATGAGGGGTTGTGCGACGGGCCGGCCCCTCATTGGCCTCGTCGTTCCACCCCCCTCGATACAAGGGAAGCAGCGGAAGAGGGGGCGGGGCTGCCGCACACCATGGATGAACGAGGTAGCTGATGGTGGTGCTGATCAGCGTTGACAGGAGATTCACAGGGTCCTCCTTCGTGTTTCATATCAGCCAACCATTCCCCTCCGGTGCTGTTCAGCTCAGCCCTGCTGCCTTGATCTCCTACATTTACCGTCTAGGAGCTCCAAAGTTTGGGTGTCTCTCTCTTCAAACACTCTCTCTACACAAACTGCTCCACCCAGACAATCTGTGTCTGTACATTACCTAGCTCCAGCACTGTTGGGTCGCAATCCTACGTTTGGGCCCCGATCCGACTCAGGGCTGAAACCTCCAAGCAGAAACCTCACGCGACCTCCAAGCCTTTTCGACAGGAACGCCTGTGCACCGACAAGTACGCCATTGTCGACATCATGTCTCTCAACGTCGACGAGAGCGGCCGGCGCGGCCGTTCCCGATCACCGGGGGGTCGCCGGCGAGCTCCCGACGACGAGGACCGCGACCGGAGCAGAGGCCCTCCAATGCCCCCCGCAAGCTATGCCGATTCCGTGCCCTACCCTTCCGACGACCGGATGGGCCCCAGCTCTCCGGCATACGAATACGAGCGCCTGGCGTCGTGGCGGCCGCCCTCGCCGGGAGCCGACACCTACGGTGCCGGCGGGTACCGCAGCTCGCGCGAGAAGGTCGACGAGGACGTCAGAGTCACATACGGCGGGGGAAGGAGGGAGAAGGACTACCGCTACGAGAAAGAGAGGACCTCTGACCGCGAGCGGGACTCTGATCGCGAGCGCCACAGGGGCAAGGACCGAGAGCGCGACCGTGACCGTGAGCGGGACAAGTCCCCCGCCCCGGGGCTGGATAGCTTCAAGTACCTGCCGCAGAAATATGCCCAGAAGATTACTGTAGGGCCCGGCGAGGACCCCAAGTACTCGCGCGAGTCGCTGCACGAGCGGGACTCCGACCGAGAGCGCAGAGGAAAGGACCGAGACCGAGACTCGGACCGCGAAAGAGAGCGCGACCGTGACCGTGATCGTGACCGTGACCGTGATCGCGGGAAGGACCGGTCGAAGCGCGACTACGAGGACGATCTGGCCTACGGTAAGGAGCCCGGCCCCAAGAAGGACAGCTCCAAGTACACCTACGGCGAAGTGAAACCGTGGGAGTACGAGAAGCCCGACTCGGCAGGCCGATACGCCCGCGAGGAGCCTCGCTACTCGTCCGCGTCCCTCGAGCCGCGCCAGTCCGCCAACCGCGCCCCGTCGCCGGGCCCCCCGCAGCGCAGCGAGTCGAAGCGGTACCAGCGCGACTCGTACCTCGGCGCCGACGACCCGCGGCACTCGTCCTCGAGCGTCGTGACGGTCGAGCCGGGCCAGGGCCCGCGCAGGTCTGCCATGAAGGGCGGCCGCGAGCGCGACGCCTCGCCGCAGCCGCCGACGGCGCGCATGTCCAGCCTGAGCGTCAACACGGGCCACCACCCCGCCTCGTCGGCGTCCCTGCTGGCCGGCGGCGCGCCGGCCTCGCCGCTGCTCGAGTCCTACCACGGCACGTACCAGTCCATGTCGCCGATGCCGAGCCCGCTGCTGCTGCCCACGGGCCACGGCGGCGGCGGCGGCGGCGGCGGTCACGAGGTGATACCCGTGTCGCCCATCGGCTCGGACAACGAAGGCTACGGCGGCGACGGGCGGAGGAAGTCGCGGCGGGCGCGGTTCCACGACCCCGTCGACGACGCGGCGCGGCTGGCCAAGGCGCTCAAGGGGGAGCGGCGCGCCCCGGAGACGGAGCCGCTGATCGAGATCCTGCCCGGGCTGACGCACGAGCAGGTCATGGAGCTGCGGGTGGAGTACAAGCGGCTGGTCAAGACGGGGTCGGAGCGCAAGGGCGTCAACATCGCCAAGCACATCCGCGCGCGGCTCAAGGACGAGGACCCCAACCTCATGAAGGCGTGCTACGCCGTCGCGCTGGGCCGGTGGGAGAGCGAGGCCTACTGGGCCAACTTCTGGTACCAGGGTGACAAGACGCGGCGCGAGCTGCTGATCGAGGCGCTCATGGGCCGCACCAACGACGAGATCCGCGCCATCAAGGAGGGGTTCAGCGACAAGAAGTACAGCAACAGCTTGACGAAATGCATGAAGACGGAGCTGAAGGAGGACAAGTTCAAGAAGGCCGTGCTGATGGTGCTCGACGAGCAGCGCATGGAGGAGACGGACGCGTACGGCCGGCCGAACAGGATCGACTACGACCTCGTTAAGGACGACGTCAAGGACTTGCACCATGCGGTGCGGAGCGAGAAGGGCGGCGAGAGCCTGATGATCAGCATCGTTGTGCAAAGGAGCGACACGCATCTGAAGGAGGTGCTGAGGACGTATACCGATACGTACAGGGCGAACTTTGCCAAGGATGCGCTGAAGAAGAGCGGCAATCTTGTGGTGCGTTTTTGTGCATCTCTTGAGCACCTTCAATCCTTGCATCGAGAAGCTAACTTGTATAACAACCTAGGGCGAGCTCCTGGCACACATCCTCAACGGCGTCATCAACAAGCCGGTGCGCGACGCGCTGCTGATCCACCACGCGCTGTCGGCGTCCAAGAAGGACCAGCAGCGGCGCGAGCTCATCATCTCGCGCCTGGTGCGCTACCACTGGGACAGCCGGCACATGGCGGCGGTCAAGGCCGCCTTCCGCGAGCGGTACGGCACCGAGCTGCAGGCGGCGGTCAAGGAGGCCACGAGCGGCGAGTGGGGCGAGTTCTGCACGGCGCTCTGCGTCTCGAGGATGCCGGACCACGTCAAGCGGATCGAGAGGGTGGATGCCATCCGGTAGACTGGGGGTCGATTTTAAGGGGCACAGTTATGAAAGCAAGCGTTGCTGGGGCGGTAAGACGATATGAGAATGATGCCCTGATGTGGTTCACGCTTTGGGTGTCTTGGATTGGTTCCAGGACTGAAGATACCTGCACGAACGATGGCAACCCAGGCTGACTGTGGTGCGTTAAAGCAAAAGTGTTGCTTCTCAGACGAGGACGGAACAGGGAGAATGGGCTGAGCATGTGAGCAGAGGGTCCTCACTCGCACCTTGTGATTCCATTAGATAGGGGTATGGTCCTAGAACCTGGACTTGAAGTTCAGTCTGCTAATATACCACCCTGATGTGGAGCTTATATACCCTGTCTCACGTCTTCGCTCACTTCGAGATGGGCAGCGAGTATCGTCTCGAAGGCACCAGGCACGGGGATGGACAAATGGATTTGCTATTGTTGGTGACGTGTTGGATGGAGCATGCAGCCCTCATCTCCCCCGTCCGTTTGGCTTGTTCGTGCAAATCAAATGGCAAGAGGTCTTCAGGCTGGACATTTCATCTGCGGGTAGCTTCCGTGATCAGCTGAGGTGGTTACCTGTCTCGACTTCGGTGGCGTGAAGGAGCGGAGGCAGGACCTTCCATGCTGGGAGCGTGATCCTCACGGGGTCTGTGGACGTCGACCGTCCCTTCGTCCTTAGCTTGGAAAAGTTGGAGGGCGAAGCAAAGGACACTCTCTTGTCTCATCCGTCCTGCGACTCTTCTGATCTTCAGACATGGCTTCCGGCTGACCACTGTAGTCTTCTTCTTCCGACCTTGCACACTCTCATCCAATCTACGCATCTACAATCTTCTACTTGCCGCAGTTCTACCTTACTCCTCAATCTGTCAAGCTTCTATTATCTCTCATGCGAACAGCAAGGCATTTGATCTCTTCTCTATTTCAATCCATCCCATCAATCTCTTTGTCGAGCCAGAATGATGCCAACTCCCATCCAAAACAACATCAACATGTCAACTCTCGGATCATGCTGCCAAGATCCCTGAGCTTATGCAAGCCCTGAATGATCTCGTCTCCGGCGGCCGCGCCCTGTACCTAGGCATCTACGACACACCTGCGTGGATCGTCTCCAAGGCCAACGAATATGCGCGACAGAAGGGCTTACGGCAGTTTTCTGTGTATGGTGGGTTCTGGGATATCGCCACAGGAGACTTGACCCGCAGCGACATCATGTCCATGTGCAAGTCCGAGGGGACGGGTTTCTTACTCTGAGGTATACCAAGTCTCGAACACCTCGAGGACGAGAAAGTGCAGCAGGACGGTCAAACTCGGTCTGCCAGCGCTATACAGCAGCCCCCTCTGCTTGTAGCACCTGTGCTGCGAGATATTGCTCAGCGGAAAGGCGTGACGCCGTTGCAAATCGTCCTTGCTTACATCAGAGGAAAGTCCCCTCACCTGTTTCCGATGGTTCGGTTGTCAGACACGCGCCTTGCCAGTCTTGCCGTGAGCCTTTCCGAGGAAGATTGCAAGCAGCTCGACTCGGCCTACGAGAGTGATTTTGAAAAGGACACCCGTGGGTGTCTGATGCGTCGGTTATGCAAGCGTATTTGGCCTGACTGAATGAACAAATCAGAAACGAAGGATGAATGACTTCGAGGGACACCGTGAGGAAGGAGTGTAATGCGATACCTAGATGGGAAGACCAGATGGCTGCAAAGAAGGACCGTCGCTAGGCCTCGCGAGCCATCCGAGGGTTTCTCTTACCAACAACATGCTCAGGCGGTAGCCTGTTGATCCGGCTATGGTAGAGTGCTCATGCTTCTCCAGTAATTTTTCAGAATATTTGCTGATCATTGACCAGAGTCTGGACTACAGTCCAAGCATGAACGTGATCTGCACGTTGGTCTCTTTTGATACTCTTGGAAACGACGATCGCAGACGATCGAGACCCGGGAACAGAAATGCTTACCACAGTGCTGGGTGTGACCAGCGATTATGCATATTTGCACGGCCTGTCTTTCTGAAACAATGGATTCCGTTCGTATCATAGCATAGGGAAGCATACAGCTTCTTCTATAGTTCCATTGCGTATTGACCATCTCAACTGAAGGACGCACGATGCGTAGTTGGGCTTCTTGAAGCCGAAGAACTTCAGGTTGCAGCATTGCTCTGTGGACCATGTCGTCTACCTTCTGACCGAGCCATGGTCACAGTTTTGCTGGCCGAGATCTGAACGCAGTCATGATGCCACGACATGAACCACACCATGATGATCGCCTGCAGGATACGACCACTGCAGTATCCCAAGCGCTAGCGACCCTAATTGATATGTTATGGCAAACTTGCCGTATGGCCGACCTCCCAAACCCAAACCCACTACATCGTTGCCATCTCGTTGGTGTACCGGTATTTTCCTGGTCTTATCACATTTTTGGCCGAGAACTTTCTGGCTTCTGACACGATGCCTTTAGTTAGGCGATGAGCAGGGCTCCTAGTTCAGTCTGCGAGGAACTTTTAGGCAGTTGGTTACAGAAACAACCCCTCAAACGGTCAAGTGTGACCAACAGCACCGATCTTGCATACGTCGACTATACATACGTGCTCTGCAGGCCTGATACAAATCTGCAGTTGCTCGTTATCTGTCAATTGCCGTCTCGCCGAGCCGTTACAGAGCCCCTAAGTTAGGGGTCGCCAGGATATTCAACCTGTGATACGCCAAACCCCCCAGTCTCGGAGTCTCAGCCCCGTTCGAGTCCCACAGACCCTTACCACCCTTGTCCGCTGCGTTGGCCCTAGATTCTGCGCCGCTCTCAGAATAGCTTCAAGCTAGTTAGCGTGCTGCAAAAGGAATATCGTGCATTCAGGGCTAGATGCCCTGGCCGTGAGCTGGATGAATGCATGCGCATCAAAGAGGTGATTCTGCTATGCGAGCAGGGAGTCGGAAGTGTGTGACCATCAGCTCTGCCTAGCTACGACTACCAAAACCTGGCAAGTTCATCCCTTCGGCAGCCTCACCCCTGAATTTACTGCACATAGCCGTAAGTCAATGGGACGAGAACATACGACTGCTTACACTCCAAAGGACCCATGCGTGGTACTGCCAAGGAGGTATAGTCTGCGTGTCAGCTATTCTCAAAGGATCTTGTCCCTGGCTGTTGCTTCCACTAGAAGACGGAAAGTCGTTCGCCCGAAGAGATGTTCTACTCTAAAGACCGTTGTGTATATATCGTCTGCGGCCTGCCTGCTACGGTAGTGCTGGTCAGGAACTGTCATCCATGAGCATCTTCGGCGCCGTACACACGGGACATTGTCTACCTTAGCAAGAGTACCCAGCTCGTTCTAACTGGTCGCCCATACAAATGGCATTCGTAATCCTAGCAACTTCACTCCTGGCAAGAGTCTCCAGTGCGGCAGCCTTGCCCTCTTACGATGTCCAAGTATCGTACGGGACACACTCGCCAGACAGTCTCGCCCCTCTAAGTCCTCGGGGCATTGAGGCACGAAGTGACCACAACAAGACCTTCGACATCGAATGGCAGGTTCAAGACCAGCCTTTGTTTTCAGCGTTAGATTGTCCTCTGCCGTTGTGGCTCTCAAGACTGACTGAACGAAAAGAAACTGGACAGGCGGCACCGGGTACATCCCGATAGGGGGTCCGGTGCCCATCGAAGCGTCGGCCACAGAGAGCTTCTCCTTATCCGTCGAATGCAACGACTGCCGGACGTTCGGTAGCATCCTAGCCGACTTCAACGACGATGAAGGCCTCAACATGAGCTTGACGTTCAACAACGTCGGCGTGCACATGGACTTCGGGGTCTTCGCCGCTCAACAGGGCACTTTCACTATCGGCCTGGGCAGGTTCTTCGGTAAGAAGCCCGCCGGTCAAAACGTAAGGGGATCCAACTGCCATCTCGTCTTGCAAATGAGCGCCTAACAGCCCGTAGGTCCTGCAGATCTTCAACGCCACCGTGGGTGTCGGCATCGACCTTGTGCTGTCCTTCACCGGCGATGTCAAGGCGACCGGCGGCTTCCAGATCGCGATTCCGGACAAGGAACGGATCGGCCTGCTCATAGACCTGCCCGACGAGGATGACATCCTCGCCGGAAACTTCAACGTATCAGCAGGCCTCGATCTCGTGTATGCCCTGCCTACCAGACCCCGCTTACCCCACCGGCTTCCTGACGCGATGCTCTAACAGACCCGAGATTAACTTCGCCGTGCTACCGATCCAAGTCAGCCACGCATCAGCCAACATAACCGCCGCCATCGTCCTGCGCGCCGAGGCCGGCATCGGACTGCAGAAGACGCCCGTGACCCAGAACCTCGACTTCGCCGCCACCGTCAGCGCGTCCCTGACGCTGGCCGAGCTGACCTTCGGCACCGTCGTCTCCGACGGCGCCGACGGCGCGTGCAGACAGGCCCTCTTCCTCGACGTCGACACCAACGCCGCCGCCCAGGCCGTCGTCGGCGGCAAGGTCGCGGGCCACGAGTTCGAGCACGGGCCCGACGTATCGACGGTCTTCCTCTCGGCCGGCACGACGACCTGTCTCGACGGCAGGACCGACATCGAGACCGCCGCGCCCGCGACGAGCAGCACACCTGTCGCCCTCCCGGCGTGTCCCTCCACAGCACGGATAACCCAAGTGCGCAACACCACCAAGACGTTCTCCCTAACCAGCTGCCTCGTCTCAGCAATCAACTGTCCCCTCTCCCTCAGCCAAGTCGTCCTCGTCACCGACGTGCAACCCACAACAGCAACTCTCTGCCCTCCCTCCTCCCTCAACACCACCAACCTCACCACCGCCGTCGCATCACCAACCGTCGCCCCACTCCCCTTCTACACCGCCGGCATCATCACGCTCCCGCCCCTCACAAGCCCGGTAGTAGCGTCCGTCGCCCCCGAGCAGCTAGCCAACATCACGGCGCCCGTGAACGCCACCGTCGCCGGCGTGGCGGTCACAGTCCCAGTGCTGACGACCCCGCCGCCCGAGACGACCGCGCTCGTCAACGTGGGCGGGAAGAACGACAGCGGGCCCGGGACGAAGACCGCGTCCAGTGCTGGGGGCGCGGCGGGGAGGGCGGCCGCGGAGGGGAGTCTGATGGGCCTTGTCGGTGTGCTTGTGGGGGCTGTGGTGTTGCTTTAGGGAGTGTGTTCGTGGGCCCTCATCTCTGCGTCTGGGTTATTTTCCTTTCACTCTCGGTCCGGGGGGGATCCTTGCTTTTGCTCTCTTTTTTTTTCTTTTGTAGAGCAGGGACGGAATCTGGGACTCGGCGTTTTGAACAGCAATCTACGCTGTGTTTGTGTGCCCGTTGTTATGGAGGCAGCCATTCCAGCTTCACTAGCAAAATAAAACATATCGAAAACATGTCCCTAAGCGTTAAAAAGAGCAAAAACATCAAAGATGAACATCAGAGAGGGAGAACGACAGGCCAGCGAGTCAAAAAGAGCAAAAGAAACTGCCCACTATCAGAATCGAACTGATGACCTTATCATTACTAGTGATACGCTCTACCACTGAGCCAAGCGGGCGGACAGTTTGTACTTGAGTGATGGATCGGGAGCTTAGCGCCCGTTATGTGGGTTTCTTGCTACTTGCTAGTGTCGGATGGCCCCGGCTTGCATTTGGGACTTCCAAATTGCGGCGGCGCCATGTTGAAAAAGAGGATTGATGCAGTGTTACAGTGAAAAGAAAGTGTCAAAATGCAAATGGAGGAGTTCTCCGATCAGGATGTGTGTTCCTAACTCTGATGGACGAAGGAGTTGCCGTGACATCGTGAAACGAATAGATCTGACCTTTTTAATCCAAGGAAGGTGAGGTGGCACTGTTCCTCGAAGTCGCGTCTACAATGCTGGCAGTTGCAACCCTCCTTGCTCTTCCCGGTTTCTCTGAGCTAATAGGTCGTGTATCAATAGCTGGGATCAGCATCCGTCAACCTAACCTAGGTACATAGTAGAGGTTGCTTGAGAGGGACGTGCCGGATGTGGGCGACAGCTATGAGGATTTTCAAGCGAAATGCGGGTGAAAGATCTGGCGGCTTATGGTCGCTAAAGGGGGTCGCAGTGTATCAGAGTCGGGGGCAGCGGTTGAGCTGCAGATGCTCTGACCTCAAGGGAGCCACTGCCTCTCTGCGCTCTCAACCCATCTCTCACATCCAATGGTGTCCTGGAACCAACTGCCTTTTTTTTCTGAGCGAAGCTATCGTCAGGGGCGGCTGCGCTTGGATATCGCGACAACACCCACCAAGGTCATGACTCTACTGTTCTGGCACCGACAACGTCCTTGATCGTTGCTAGTACACGATCGTAATTCTTCCGCTGTTAGACGTGTATATTTACCATTTTCGGGTTTGCCAGATTGAATCACTCACTTCCGAAGCTTGACAGTGCGATTCTTTGCCGCTCAAGCGCGCACCGGAACGTCACCAGCACAGTACCAGCAGAGTACCTACCCTGAGTACCCCGCCGCCACAGTCGATCATCTCTTGGAAGGTGCCAAGTACGAGGACTGCGAGGTTAGGTGCACCCACAAGCGAGCCGGTCGGGACCCCACAGTGTTATTGGGGGCCTCCAGTGTCCCAGTGAGGCTGAACGTCTTCATTTAAGAATCGGGTCGCTGCTGACACCGACGCACCTTGCGCTTCGCAGTCTGTTTCTTGCCCTCCGCCATGCAAACTTTGACTTACTCATCCCAACACCGACATGGCATGATCAGATCCAAGATCCCCGTGCTGCGTTCATCGTCGTGCGATAGCTGCAAATGAGCGACACTGCCAGCACGTCAGACAAGACGAACACCGCGGTCTAGACCCTGCCATCTCCCGGGCTTGGCCACTCATGCTCCATTGTCAGTCTTCGCCGTTGAGCTAGTCGCTGCACTGGCACAGCCTCGCAGCATCCAATCGGCATTGGTCTTGTACGAGGATCGCGATTCTTTGCCTTGGATTTTTTTTTCCCTTCTCAATTTCTGGCAATCCCGCTTACCCTCCTGCACGCCCATCAGTGCGGTTGCCGTTACTGACAGCGAAAATGGCGGCTCGGCTGTCGTCGAGGACGGCCCTGCTTCCGCGTTCAACTTCGATATCGACCGGCGCCATCGTGGGAGCGACAGTTGGATCAGTGCTAGGCGCATTGCTCATATTCCTCTGCGCTCTGCCGTTCATCCTCCGGGCGTGGCGTCGGAGAGCCTTCCGTCGACAACATGGGGACGATGCCGCCGATGAGGAATTTGGCCAACCGGATTTCCTTTCGCGATCCCACATCAGTGATGCTTTCCGACGCTTATCGCATTCCGCGCCAGCACAACCCCCACCAAAGACCGATGCCGCTGGCGACGGTCAAGAAAGCACAGATCAGCACCCCGAATCGATAGAGAAACCGCAGACAAGCCTTTACCCGACCGGTGTAAGCGTTCACTACGGTCTTCCGTCGCCGGTTTCACCTCCGCTACCCGCTACGACCGGCTTAGAGCGACTACCTGGCAGAGCACTTCACGATGGCCGCACGGCGACTGGGTCACTTACACTGGCGACCCAAACGACGCAAGACAGTGCCCCAACCAACCTACTATCACGAGAGCCGACTGTGAATGATATAGTTGCCAGCCCCGTGAAGCAGAGCGCCAATGATTCTTTCGCCGCCCCAAGCCGTCAGGGCACGTTGGGTTCGAAGGGCATCACAGATGAGCCGGAACAGTTGGGCCAAGAAGGAAGACCTGGTCATAGGAGACGGTCAAGCCACCTCTCGGACTCAATCCGGCACTTGGCTCAACGAGCATCTGCTGCCCTTCGCCGCGATAGTACTATGTCGACTAGCAGTATAAGATCTCCACCGCCAGCACCAAGCGATGTCTTCCCCCCTGTCGCATCAGCTCCGGCGACGTATGAGCCTGTTGACACAGAGGCCCGCGGCGAAGCGTACTCCTACTATCACGGCTTCGATGCTGTTCCTGAGCCGGAGCAAGCAACTGTTCCACATCAGTCAGCGACATACGGCCCGCCGATAACAATACCGGCAACATCTACGGCTCCCGTAGCCCGCTCAGCATTTACATCTCCCACCTCTGCATCTACTGTGAGCCCCATCAGTCCGGTATCACCGGTCAGGCCTTCTGCCCAAGTTTCGCCTCTGACTTCCAGACCAACATTCGGTTTTGGGCAGGGCGGTCCCGACGATATGTATGAAGAACCCGAGGACGTCCGGCCAGGGTCTCTTCTTGAAAAGCGAGTCAACGACGGACCGTTGAAGCGCATGGATACCCAACCCCTGAAGCCCATAGTATCAGACATTCCGAGTCCACCTCTGCCCGCCAAGTCGGAAGATAGTGTCAATCCGATGGCAGTTTGGGGCCCTACAACGACCACAGAGAAAGATTATAGGACGCTAGTAGAGCTGACCACACCTTCACCGCCTACTCGAGCAGAGGGGACGCCATCTCTGGAGCCCTATCCGAGCCAGCCAACACCGGCCGCAACGCCCGAGCCAGATGTTTCACGAGAGAGTGACGTAGATATGGAAGAGGAGTCAGAACTGGAACTTAAGCAAGAACCGTCCTATCCACAGGCGGGCTTGCTACCGCCAGATATCGCCATCAGTGGCGGCGACATCGATATGTCTCAGCCTTCAGGGAGACACACGCCGCCAGCATCACTTATTCCCTCCAATCCTACAACGCCCGGTTACATCTCGGATCCGCACACGACGCCGGGTCACCCAATGGTCACTCCTTCGCCGAGATCAAACGAGGGTCCTAGCGAACAATCGGACTCTTCGCCAAGATTATACAAGTGTGACGAGTGCCAGCGGGTATTTGACCAGTACCATAAACTCAAGTAAGTCCTCCTATGTTGGCAGTGCACGTGGGACACCACTAACCGCCGGACAGCCACCATACGCGGTACCACGACCGGCCACATCTATGCGAACACCCAGGCTGCGGTAAGCGGTTCGGAACGAAAACACATCTAGACCGCCACATCAACGACAAACACACGAAAAATAAGAAATATTTCTGCACCCAGTACAACTGTCCCTACTCCAGACAAGGCGGCAAGTCCTTCCCTCGCAAGGATAACTGGCGACGACACATGCAGAACAAGCACAATATCGCAAACCCCGCCGAACCGGTAGTGGAATACTCTGATGAGGTGATTATGGGAGGAACAGGGCAGCCTAGTGACGCTTTACAAGCCCAAGTTAATACAGGATTTGATTCCGGTATGACTCAATGGACGGGGAGACCAGCTTGAACGGCCCCGGCACCATTTTGGAAAATCAGCTCTTTGCTGTTACTGCATTGTACCAGCGTACTGAGACTACTCTTCTGAGAGTCCGAGGGCTTCAGATACCACCTTAAACAAGGGAACTGTCACAACCGGGATCCGTCTTTTGGGGTGGCGTTGAATGGCGTTTCTGGATACATTAAGCGCAGGGGGGACTTGGCATCCTGCAGAAAGAGTTGGCGGGATTATCGTGTTTTGATTTGGAGCATTGCACAGCGATTTGACTGAGATCTACCAGTAGTGTACATATACCCAGCAAAGCATTGCAAATATGATTGCATTAGTACACCTCTCTAGAAGTGCCCTGTCCTTGGAGACGGCGTGCTTTGCTCTCGCGCTCCGTGCTGGCTGTGTATAGTGGCAGCTCAATACTAATCTCTGTTGCGTCACCATGAAAAGGCGACAGAGGCCTTACCTCTACAAAAGCCTTGAAACACAAGACCCATATCCGTTTGAGAACGACCGGGGTCGTTCAGTACGCTTCAAAAGCGTATAATCTTTATCCGCGACTTTCAATCCTTTAAATCCCAGCCGGACCAACTCACTTGGTATCCCTCACCAGCCTCCTCGCCAACTTCTTCTGCATCTCCACTCCGAACCCAGGGCCCTTCTCATCCACCTCGGCCAGTGCCCGCCCGACAATGACGACCGTCCGGACACTCTCGCTCCCAACCCACACCTTCCCATTCCTCCCCACCGCCGTCTCGAACACCAGCCCCTCCTCCTCAGCCAACACATCCAGCACCGCCACGCCGCCGTCCTCCCTCGGGCGCGGCAGCATCAGCCGCCTCGCCAGCCCGAGCGAGACGGAGAACACCGTCCCGCCGGCCAGCGGGCCGAGGCCCTCGCTCTTGCCCGTCTGCTGGCTCACGCACTCCAGCTCCGGGTCCATGTGCTTGTTCGCCATGGCCACGCGCGCGTACACCACCTGGCCCCGGTCCAGCTGGGGGCGCGTCTTCTTCGTCGCCGACTCGAACGACAGATGCGGCAGGAGGGCCTGCGGCGCGTGCGCGTTGAGCGTCACGTAGTAGAGGTCGCCGGACGAGTGGTGGATCTGCCCGATCACGAGGTCGTTTTGGGAGGGGATGTACTGGTTGTTGTGCGGTGATGTTAGACGGTGAAGAGGGGGGGGGGATTGGAAGATGGGGAGAGGTGGGAAAGAGACGTACGCGACGGGAGTTGTATTCTATGTACATTGTGTTCTTCTTAGGGTCTGTTACCAGCTCGCCGGCGACAGTGGACTGGAGGGTGTCGGGAGGGACATGTCGGAGGCCGGGCCCTAGACGGAGTGGGCGCTTCTGGTTCGAGGTGGGTATTAGAGAATTGTCTATTATGTCCCCCGGTAGGACTATTGGTGCTTCGGTGGAAGCCATGGCTGATATTAATCAATGAAGACTGATGAGAAATGGGACTGGTTAACATGGATCTCTGACATCCAACTTCAGCCTCGTCCGTCCAGCCTTGGTGGGCTGGAATTTTAAAGCGGGGTCAAAATGCTGGGCTGAGAGTGGGGGTACGTACCTCTTGCAGGGGTCGCAATTGCTTGTCTTTCCAGGTTCGAGGAACGGAAACTTTTTTTTTTTGGGACAAGGAAGGAGCCCCACTAACAAACGGTTCTGCTCAACTTCGAGGCCCCGGCATCGTCCATAACTTCTCGATTACAATCTTTTGGACGCTTATCGAACAGATATCGGCTTGCATCTACCATCATACATCAATTACTCGATCACAACGGTAGTAACCCCGTCCAGATGAGTGACAACGAAGCCGCCACGTCAGGCGCCGAGCGCACGGCGATTGGCATTACCCTGGGCAACTCCAACAGCTCCATCGCCTACACGGTCGACGGCCAGCCTCAAGTTATCGCCAATGAGGACGGAGGTATGTTTGCTGGAATTATTGCGGATAACCCAGTTACACATAGCTAACATGAGCCACAATAGACCGTCAAATACCGGCCATCCTGTCCTACGTCGACGGCGAGGAGTACTATGGTCAGCAGGCTAAGAACTTCCTCGTCCGTAACCCCAAGAACACTGTCGCCTACTTCCGTGATTTCCTAGGGAAGGAGTAAGAATAAACCCCGCAGTTAATTCGCCGCGCAATTGTTGCTGACGAGCTTTGAATAGGTTCAAGTCTATCGACCCGACACACAACCACGCTTCGGCTCACCCTGAAGACGTCGACGGCACTGTTGCGTTCACAATCAAGGACAAGGCTGAGGAGGATGCTGCTCCCTCAACATTATCGGTATCAGAAATCACCACCCGCTACTTACGCCGCCTGGTGACCTCTGCATCCGAGTACATTGGCAAGAAGGTCACTTCAGCCGTCATCACCGTCCCCACAAACTTCACCGACAAGCAAAAATCGACTCTGATAGCTGCCGCGGCCGCGGCCGACCTCGAAGTCCTGCAGCTCATCAACGAGCCGGTTGCCTCAGTCCTTGCTTACGATGAGGCTCGCGAGGCTGCCAGCTCGCCGCAAGACAAGATTATCGTTGTAGCAGACCTCGGTGGCACTCGCTCCGACGTGGCCGTTGTTGCTAGCCGCGGCGGCATGTACACTATCCTCGCCACAGCTCACGACTACGAGTTTGCCGGTGCTGCTCTGGACAAGGTCCTTATGAACCACTTCGCCAAGGAATTCATGAAGAAGCACGCTGGGGTCGACCCGCGCACAAACGCTCGCTCGCTCGCCAAGCTAAAGCTCGAGGCCGAGTCCACCAAGAGAGCGCTCAGCATTGGTAACAACGCTAGCTTTAGCGTTGAGAGCTTGGCTGAGGGCTTTGACTTCGCCAGCACCATTAACCGTCTGCGCTACGAGACCATTGCCCGGTCTGTCTTCGAGGGTTTCAACCGCCTCGTCGAGTCGGCCGTCAAGAAGGCTGGCCTCGACGTCCTCGATGTCGATGAGGTCATTCTTTCCGGTGGCACTTCCCACACGCCCCGTATCGCTGCCAACTTGAAGTACATCTTCCCAGAGACTACCAGCATCCTCGCTCCCTCAACCAGCGCCACTGCTATCAACCCCTCAGAACTGCAGGCCCGCGGTGCTGCTCTGCAAGCCAGTCTCGTCCAAGAGTATGACGCCGAGGACATCGAGCAGTCAACGCACGCAGCCGTCACGACCGTGCCCCACCTCGCCAACGCTATTGGCGTCGTCTCCCTGTCCCCATCTGGTGAGGAGATTTTCGTGCCTATCATCGCACCCGAGACCGCCGTGCCGGCACGCCGGACGGTTCAACTCCTGGCCCCCAAGGACGGAGGTGACGTTTACGTTAAGATTGTCGAAGGTAACACCCACATCAAGGTGACCAAGCCCGAGCCGAAGGCGAACGGCACCAAGGGCGCCACTGTCGAGGACGCCAAGGACAGCGATGAGGAGGATTCCGACGAAGAAGAGGAGGAAGAGGAGGAGAAGCGGGAGAAGGTATGGAAAATTGGCTCGACGCTCGCCGAGGCGGCTGTACGGGATGTCAAGAAAGGAGGCAAGGTCGAGGTGACGATAAATGTCGACGCTAAGCTGTCTGTCACGGTCACGACGAGAGAAGTTGGTGGAAAGGGCGGCGTTAGGGGGACGCTTTAGAGTAGCGACCAAGCAGACTTATCACGCATTCCGCAATCACAAGCAGAACTTAATGACGAAGTAGGCGATAACCCGGCATGGCCCGGAGAGGTGAACGACGGTGCAGAACAGATTGACATGGCTGAGAGGGTTAGGCTTATGACCGAGGATATCCTGAGGCGGGACAGAGAGAGACATGCGGAGGAAGCTCCCGCAGGACAAGAAAGGTGCTTGGCGGACGGCGTCGTGTTACAAAACCTATCAAAAATGACATACGCGATAGAAGTCGTAGAGCTCGTCCGGTGCTGGTACGGGTTGGCCGGGGCCACCCCCAAGCTGTACGCTGATCTGAAGCGCGCAGCCGCACAGCACTGGGTCGCCTACAGTGGGCCGAGACTCTTCAACGGACATCACAGCGAGGAGCAAGAGCTGGCGCTCGCGCTCCGGAGGGAGGTCCTCATGTGCGAATCGTTCGACGTCTTCATGATACACGTCCAGCAGGTCAAGGACGGATACACGCGGAGACGGGGAGACAAGGAGTGGTGGGTGAAGTTTGAACCTTTTCTCTGGACGATGTATGCCTGGGTGGAGCGGGACCGGGAGGCTGCGAAGGCATCGAGGATGCTGGAAAGCAGACCGGCGGATGCTGATGTTGGTACGGAAGACGAGCCGCGCCATCTGGCCCTTACGGAGAACGCCTCAGAGAGCAGCGAGAAGTCCGTGGAGACGGTATCCTTCAGCGACACGGAGGAAGAAGGGAACGAGGACACCGACGAGGCGGTGATGATCGCCGAGTCTATCAGGTCTGAGATTCTCGCTTGCAAGAGGATCGAGGAGGCGTGGGACCCCATACTGAGGGCCGGCAATGTCCATGCGGAGAAGATAGAGGACGAGGCGTTCCGGTCGCGGTTCATGAAAGCCTGCTTTGCCATTTGGACCCAGAACGCAGAGATGGGTCAGTCGGACCCTGAGCGAGCTTTGGTTGGGCTTGAACCCTTCCCTCCTGCCGTGGACACTGACACACATGACGACGATACGGAAATGGCACCGCTGCCCGGGACTAGTGATGTTAAGGGTCTCGACGACCACGGGAACAGGAAGCATTCTGCCGAAGAGGTCAGTGATGTTCAAGAGGTGACGACGGAGGCGGGCGGACACGAAGTTCCTTCAGATCCTGGGGAGAGTCCATACATTACAGTCGACTTCGGCGTCAAGGATAAAGCTCGCTCGCGTACCGACGGGGCGGCCTTTGTAGTGCAGCAATTAAGGCCGAGTATCGTTCTCTGCAAGACAGCAGCTGAGGTGGATAGTTTTATCTCTCGGTTGATGCCGCAAAAATCCAATGCGGAAGAGATCCTGCTTCAGCAGCAGATCAGGCATCAAGCTCGCTCGGTTTGGCTGCAGCGTCACCACGAAGCGGACATTAGGAATAGCCAGCGGGATGAGGCTTCCCAGGGTGTAGAGACTGTCTTCAAGGATGGTTCCAGCCTGCGGGATGCGTCACCAACTGCGAATACCTCGATCTTCTTGGATGACGTTGGTGCAAACCACGACTCTTCTCACACTCCCGAAGAGAACGACAAGATTGTCGAGGATATCGTTGGGGACATAGTCGAAAACGCCGTCAAAGCGATCGTCAATGTCGAGCCCATCGTTGACGAGGATGCCAAGTACACGGTCGGAGACACTGTGGAGACTGCCGCGCAGACGAACTTCAAAACCCTTGTGAAGCGAACCTGGGACGACACACTAGACGACGCCCTCATCAAGAGGTTCTTCTACCGCGAGTGGAGACTAGACATCTGGAGCTTCAAAGACATCCCGACCGCTCCCGACGAGACGCTGTACCGGAATATGTACCCGCACAAGACCAGCACGTTCACCGACAGCACCACCTTGCCCGAGAACAAGCCGCGGTGGCCCAGGAGCACATCCTCCTCCGTATCCAGCGAAGGGTCTCCGACGCTCACGTCAACCGGGGCGAAGCTCGACGCCACGCGGCCCACCGACGCCTACCTCAAGACCGAGCGCGACGGCATGCAGATCTCGGTCGAGACCTCGGACGGAAAGCAGCTCGCGCTGGTGGTACGGTCCTCAGGCGGGGTTAGCGGCATCAAGTCCACGATCCAGAGCTTAGAAGGCGTCCCCCCGGACTGCCAGCGTGTCTCATACGCCGGACGACCGCTGGACGACGGCCGTGCCTTGTCCGACTACGATATCAGGGAGGGGAGCACACTGGAACTGTCGATCGCAGACCCCGGAAGCGAAAAGATAGCCCCATGACGGCTGAAGAAATGATCTCGGGGGTGGACTGGACAGTGACTTTGATCCGTTGGAGAAGTACGTTTGCCTGGTCGCTCGACGTTCCAACGTCTTGGTCAGAGTATTCAGTATTTTAGGCGCGTAGCAGTTATATATAGCGAAAATCATCAGCGTCTGCCTTGTATCGAAGCAGTTACCGCTAAGCTTTTGTTACGCTTCCCGTCCTTTTCGCATCCGACCGAAGTGCTCGAAAGATACTGCCTTCCACCTATAATTCACAGAGAGCATGGAACACCATCGCTAAACAGAAAATGAAGACCACCAACGCCACATCCACACAAGCCAGCCCACAAGACCTTCGGGACGGGGTCGCCCTCGGCCCACGTTCTCATCCCCGTGATATCAAAACCGAATCCCAGAACAGATCACGTTGCCACACTCCCCATGGTCCAAGCAACCATATCCTCCCTGACCTCAAACTCACGCACCTCCCTCGGCTTCTTGAACCCGTCCCTGCCGCGCTCGCTCCCCAGCGTGGTCGCCAGGCTCGCCAGGCTATCGCTGCGGCTCCTCGGCCTCTCGTCCTTGCTCTCCTCCCTCCGATGTCTCGGGTGGAAATGCACCTCCCTCTGACCGCCGGCGTCCGGCCCCGGCGGCGCAGCAGCGGCGGCGATATTCCCGTCCGCGCCGCTCCCGCTCGTGCTCCCACCCGTCCCCGGGTCCTTGAATGCCGGGAAGGCCGTCGTCCGCTCGCCGCTGCTGCGGTGGAAGTGGTGCCTCAGCCGGGCCAGGTGGTGCGGGCGGAGAGTCCCCATCAGGTCGTCGTCGCCGGAGCCCGAAGAGGCCGGGGATTTCCCGTTGTCGGTGTTGGCGCGGGGACTGCCGCCGCTGCCTCCGGACTTGGCCGTCTTGCGCAGCTTGTCTATACCGTCCGGTTCCGTGTCCGTGATCGCGGAGGGTTGGTGCTTCTTCTTCTTCGAGTCGTCGCGGAACCCGTCGCCGCCGCTGAAGATGTCCTCTATGCACTCGTCGGCGGGCATCTCGCCCGGCTGGCTCGCCCAGCTGGCCGCTAGGGAGCGGCGGTACATGTCCTGTATCTCGTAGAGGTCGCGGCTCTTGCCCGCCAGCGGGTCCGGAATTCCGTCGCCGCTGCCGGGGCCGGCTAAGATGTCGGCTGGTGGTTCGAGCGAGCCGGCCGCGTCGCCGGATGCCATGAGGCCGGCTATGCCGCCGAACACCGGGGCGGTCTTGAGGGGCGGTGCCACGTAGTTCCTCTCGCCATCAACCTGGACCATGAGGATGCCTACTTTGAGCGTGCTGTTGATCTTGGAGTCTTGCATTAGATAGCGCCGAATGACCCCTTCTTCGACATCTGGCACGGTGACCGCAGTGGTCGTGGCAGATAGTGGTTTCAAGGCGTCGTCGCCGGCTGTGCCGCTTGTTTGATGTGAGGAAACGGATTTGGCGAGCAGCGACTCGCTGCCGACGGTTGAGCCACCCAGACTTATGGAGCTTCGCTTTCGCGAATGGCCTGAGGTGGTCGTCGCGGTCAAGGGCCGGCCCAGCTCCGAACCGTTGAAGCTGACACGCCGGCTGGACCGGAGGAGAGCCTCGCTCTCCTCGACATATTCGCTGAGATTAATGCGAACGACGCCCAGGTTGATCTTTTCTGTACCCCCGCCGCCGACGACTCCTGCTACACCCGATCCTCCGCCACCTACGGCTACGGGTCCGGAGCTGTTAAACTCCTGAAGGATCTCGAACTCGATGGGACATTCTCCCAGGTTGCTGTTCTTGTCTATACCAATGCGAACTGGTATGACTTTGGAGTAGTTGTACTCGACGCGATGGTCGGCAATGGGGCACTTAGGTGTCCGTCCGCGGTGCTCGCTGCTGATAGAGTGCGGGAGGTGCCATTTTATGAAGCTCACCCCTGTGACCAGTGGCACGTTATTGAGGTCATAGATCTGGTAACATGATTAATATGAGCCTCGCAGTTGTTAAGATTACCACTGTGACTTACAGTGAGGTGGACCTCAAATTTGGGCTGTTCGATCCGTGTCAGTTACTGAAGTTCTCATATACGCGAGCATAGGTGTGTGCCATGTGATGGCTTTACTCACCTTTCTAGCCTTGTTGACTAAAGGAAGCAAGTTCATATTAGCTCAGACATCCAGGTCGACCACCGGTAGTTATATGACTGATTTGGAGCATCGGTGGAGTTCATAAATGAGGACTAGAGTATGACGGGGGTAAGGTATTCGGTGTAGATATGTGAGGAGGTATATAAGAAACTCTGATCAAGGCATTGAAGGAGGATATGAGGCAGACGACAAATGGGCCATTCTAGACTGCCAGTAATGTCCGAGGGTACCGAGCACACCTTGAAGATACGCGGTAGCTCATTCGGGCAAAGGTAGCGCACCTCAGCCCTTAGATAGCGGCAACTAATGGCCAACCCCCCTCGAGATAAAGAGAGAGTGTGACAGAGAGTGTGGTCGGCTGGCGGGAATATAAGGGCTGGAGATAACGGACAAGAAAGCGGACTTTGACTGCTTACTGAGAGATGCCATCGCGAGTCAGCTGCGGCGGAGGAAGAGGGTGGTTCCCTCCGGCCCTTTTATTGCCTGCTACTGGCAAGGTAGCAAGTGCACGGCGAATTCCATCAAGCGAGCCGTGTCGTCCGGGCGAAATGGAACGGTTCCAGCTCGTTTAGTCCGGTTATTCCTAGTGTGATATGCGTATACGTGTACCGTAAGTTTCGCAGTAGAAGCACCGAAGAGGGACGGGAGCACACAACAAGGCTGAATTGGAGGGGCCTGAGGGGATCAGTCTCTCCACATTTGCTTCCCGGGTTCAGGTTCCAGGGGGTAATTTGGGCGTTTGTCAGGCTGTCAAGTGTCAAACTGGATTCCAGAAATCAGACGAACTTTCCGCAAACAGACGTCATGCATTCTCCACCAAAAGCACTGACTGATAACCACGTGAATTGACGCTGATGTACCACTGTATGCAGACTTTATGTCTCACTTTTCGAATGCATAGCATACACGTGTGGAAAAGTAGACTCTGGTCCTTGAAATTGGACATGAGCGGCTGATTTGGGAGCTGAAAGCCAAGTGCTCACTAGTGATGCACTGCACTGTATTTCCGCCCCCCGTACTGAATGCTTAGTGTGCCATTGGTAATTGTTGCACTATTGTGCAAGTACACACGCAGAGCACAAGCACGCATTGTTCCAGCCCCGCAGGTACCGCGACCATTGATGCCCCACAACACACAAACACTCGGTACATGTACGAAGGCTGGGGCCAAAAGTGATTACGGGGGGGGGGGGGGGGGGGGGGGGGGGGGGGGGGGGGGGGGGGGGGGGGGGGGGGG